>JAXDDW010000207.1:0-87500 GCA_034670385.1 Hoplostethus mediterraneus
GAAGATAGTGGTGAACACTACTATAAGCTTCTCCCAGATATGCCATCTGGACCAGCAGCTTTCCTGGTGTTCACCCTCATCAGAGCCCTCTGTTATGTTTTAGGTAGTAAAGAATGAGGACAGAGTTACCATAATCTTCATCTTTTTTATTCTGCAGGTACACGTACAACTCGTTCACGTGACTCAATACTTATTCTCCCTAATATGTAATGACGTTTCTGTAACCTGAAACTTAGAGCGGCACCTAGAGTGTCTGGTATGCAACAGCACTATAGTGAGAACACAACACCCTCCTCACACTGTGCTCGGTCACGGAGAGCATGCGTTCATCCCCAGCGGTAGAACTCACTCCAGCTGTGCTAACGGTGGTGTTGTTAGCCGGCGAGCTAGCGCTGTTGTTGCTAGCCTCAAACCGAGCGTAGAATGCGTTCAGTTCGTCCGCTAGGGATGCGTCGGCACTCACAATTGCGGGGGGTCTGCCCTGGTAGTCCTGGTAGAATATACTAACCAGACTAATTTAGTAAATTAAATCAAAACATGGTGACAATTACAGATTCCAATTTTGCAGATGGGTCATGTACCTTATGAATTGCTCCATCTTTAAGCTTCAATTTAGATGCTAATCCTGCCGTTGCTCAAGCAGTCTGAGGACTGATCATCACACAGAAATAAACTGTAGCTGTTAAAAATAAAATGAATCCACTCTGTCCTGCATTTTCAAGTGTTGGGAGACTGTGCAGGGATCTATGTTGCTGCCTACATCCTACAAAATAATAACTGGAGCATTGATATATCTCCTGATATGTTGTTTTAGTGTCACTCATCGCAAAGTAATGGTGCATTCCAGTCTACTCGGAAAAAACGGTGCCCAAATGTGATATGTGCCGATTCTCTTCACTAATGGCGCTGTAGTAGTTGATGGTGAGTTTAGATGCTTGTAACATTCTGAGACTTACCATACAAACATGAGTTTGCTGCGGGCGATTATGTTTTCCTGAGCAGATGCACTGGAACACATTTAGGCCAAATCCCAATCCTTATTTGTACCCCTATGGCTTCGGCTTGGCCCTACCCCTTGGCCCTCGCTAACGAGGGCCAAGGGGTAGGGCCAGAAAATATGTATTGGGATCGCACTTCGATGCTGATACGTCATCGATAAGCAGACGGGACGAGTTTGTTGTCGGAGATTACTATGGCAACAATGGTATTATCACAGTGACATTTGCCGTTCATCTGATGGAGATAGAAAAGCATGGACGCTCACGATTCGTTCACAACTTATACGTTTCACGCTACTAATCGATCAAACAAGTCATCAAATAAAAAAGACCACTGCTTCATTACCAGTCCACTTCATGACAGAATAGCGTTAGCAGTGCTCTGTAGTCTAGCAAGCCGCTCCTACCGTTACCCTGCCAGTCTGCACTGATATTAGAGGAGCCGTAACAAGTGCAGCAACTTCGCTGCTGGACTTTAGTTATATTTCATCATATACCATCAAAGGGGGAAATGCGACATGTAAATATGTCAAAATGCAGGACTGTCATGCACAAATCAGCCTAAAACAATGTTGTAACGTAACTAACTAACGAAGTAGAGATATCGGCATATTAGCGATTTTTTTGTTATGCTTTTTATAAAGAAACGGTCCATAATACATTGAAACGACATTAAACTAAGATAATACTACGGTTGGAATATTTTTAAAATCTTTATTAACGAAGAAAATACTACATTTGTGGTTCACTTCGGATGGTAGCGTAGCGGTCCCCATGATCTTCCTGTTACTTCCAGAGATTCGCAGGGCATTCTGGGTAGCCCTTGGTTTGAAGTGTGCCTCTGAAAAATCTCCGTTTGAAGGGCTACAAACCCCTTCGGCTTGGCCCTACCCCTTGGAAAATAGAGTATTGAACGGAGGGGTAGGGCCAAGGGGTGTATTGGGATTCACTCTTAGATTGGAATGGCTTGCGGCACTGCGTGAGCTGCATTTTGCGACGACGTAAATGGGATTGGTTGTTCACCTGGGCGTGGGCATGCTCTGAGAGGGGCTGGCCTTGCACTTTATGACGTCCAAAGGAACCATTTTCTGAAACGGGCCGTTTTTCTCCTATCTTTGGCACCGTTTTGGGAAAAAGGAAAATACAGAAAAACAAATTTTCCCAGCTGCTTAGGGAAGTAATTTCCTGTGGAACATGTATAAGCGCCAGGAATAAACCGTTTTCCATAATATGGGACCTTTAATGTTATACGTTTCCATCAGACCTTGGAACGACTTATTATAAAATTATAAAGTTTGTAGTTTCTTGGGTACACGGCCTTGTGTTAGAATGTCACGAAAAGCCTTGGTCACATTATTCCCAGTCTTAGAAGTCAGACAGCGAACCCATGCGTATTTTGAAAAGACGTCAATGACACACACCATCGTTTGCATCTGAATACTGGCCCATTTCCACCAAGTCTGCCTGAAACTGTCCATTTCAAGTTCAAGTTCAACTTGAAACATTTATTTAACTAGAACCCTATTCCTCTTAAAGTTTTTGAAATAACCATTTCTTTATATCTTGTAGAGGTGGAGCCACGCCGGTATTTTCTTTTACAGCTGTGTGTAATTTGCTAATACCGCCAAATGACCCTGGGTCTGCAGGGTCATAATACATTTTCTGTAAGGTACTATCCATGTGTGATGCCGTAAACCAAATGAGAAGAGAATGGGAGTCAAACAGTCTTTATGTTATGGAATGGGTCATTTTATTTTTACATGTTGTTTTTGCTCATACATCAACATACATGTACAAATAGATACATAGTCACCCAATCTTATTCACAATATCGATACACCATACATGATTATTGAAATAAAAAATAATAAAAATAGATATATGGTTTGTTGCCACAGTCAGCTGTATCAACGTTTCGTTCATTTTCCCCACATTAATGATACAGGTACCAGTATAATCTCTCCATCGTTTATTTTTCAATATTACAACTACCAGAATCGTTTTGCTGTCTTCTCCTCATTCTCATTCTCCTCTTCTCCTGTGTGTAGTCAGGTGGCGGCCGCTGGGTCCTAAAGTGAGCCGCTGTGTCCGGGCTGGCTATATTGTGCCATTTCCAGCCTCACGCATGCTCATTATTTTGGAATGCGCCAATGTTTATCGGTTGTGGAGAGTTATTGTATTTTGATGTTTATGCAGGCTTTTTATTGGTGGTCATTACATATATATAATATTGTAATTAATAATATACATTATATATATATATATACCTACATAACTACTGTAATGGAGGGAGTATTTATTTTGATAATTGGTATGTTCTGGGGGTGGGGCCAGGAGTACTTACATGGGTCCCTCTCCAGGGAGAAGGGGTGGGTTGTGCCCAGGAAGGTAATGTTATTGCTGCTCCTGCGGTCATTGTGGATGTTGGATTTGGATGTTGGATTGTGGATGGTGGATGTAGGATTTTCGTGGCTGTATATATGTAAATAGTTTTCCCTTTTTGGACACTCACTTTTGCACACTGTTTTGGATTTTGGGAGCACCAATAAATCACCTTGCACTACAACTGCTATTTTGTGACTGCCATTTGTTTGGAGGGTTGAGCGACGTCTCTCAGCTTACACTCCCTAACAAACCAGTTTCCAACCAATGTCGCTCTCTGCTTGCAGCTCGACACACTGTTTCAGCCACACCAAGAATCTTGTCAGGTGTTGTGTATATATATTCAGAGTGCGCCCTAAAACTAGTATTAATATTTCTAAGAAAGACTTTGTAAATAACTACATAATCACATACTTTGTCGGTAAAGTAATAGGCTAGTACTCCATAGAGACAGCTATGCCTCCTTTGGCTAGGGTGGTTTGTTTGACAACCCCAACAGTCTTGCTCCAGCTTTGTAATAAGAAGCTTTTCGATACATGTAGTGGCCTTTAAAAGCCCTACAGCCTCTGAAGGTAGAGGCTGGGACAAGTCTTGAGCAGGTCCACCAACATCTGTCTTCGCTTGACCTGTTTGCTCAGCAACGTCGATCCCATTCATACCTTCTTCCACTTCTCTGAGGAATGTGAGGATCTGTCGGCCTGGGTATTCGGAGCTATTGGTTTGATTTGGTATGGGGAGTAGAACGCTTCCAAATGATGACGCCATTAGTCTCCGACTCCGTATTTAACCTTTTTTAAAACCTGCCTCTTTTTTTTTTTCTTTTCTTTTCTTTTTAAAACAATGTCCGCTGTATGGTTGTCGCCTTCCGGTCGAAAATACACTTCTGATCAATAGGATCATAAAACAAAAAACAGTCCCATAGCACTCCAGGTGACCCACGTATGACACTGGTCAATACACGCCGTTCAGGATCAAAAGAATGAAGAAAAGGTCACAACATGACACATCACTCAGGTCATCAATCAAAACTCAAGTATTTGCAGGCTGTCAATCAACAGGTTTGTTTTTTTCAGGTAATTACAAATGTAATTTTGACCCATATAACTACAACCAGCGTCTCGTCTTCCTGAGGAGACTGATGAAAGTCCACCCGTCTCCTCAGATCCTGGTGAACTTCGACAGCATCCTTACCAACGGCATCAGTCTGGTACGGCAGCTGCTCTGCTTCAGACCAGAAAGCACTGCAGAGGGTGGTGAAAACTAGTGATGGGACGACCGACTCTTTTAACTAACTAAATTATTTTGAGCCGTCCGTAGAAGTGCATCAATTCTGAATCGATTCCTTATGATTCACCAACAAAAACATACCATACTATGTGAGGTTTGAACCTACAATCTTCAGCATGAGTCTGATGCTCTACTAACTGAGGTTAACTGGTAATGGAATCACATGAGCGCAACCCGTCAAACCAGATGTGCAAATAACCACATGTACCATAACTAAAACACCAACTAACCCACAGGTTAATGACAATAATATTTATAGTATTTACAGAGTATTGCTATTCATTTCATTTTATTTAGGCTTTTGACTCCAATACAGTTTTGTTGACCAATGTTAACTTGGGCTTATGGTTTACCCAACTACCAGTTCATTCTCCGGACACCTCCCAGTACACATGCACTACTTATCTATATTTTTTGCACAATGTATACCTGCACCATTTATCTTGTATCCTGTACATATTTAGCATATTAATTTCACTCTGTTAATACTGTCATTATTGTTTACACTGTACATATCTAGTAGTGGGAGGACACTGGGAGGAGTAGTGGGAGGACACTGGGAGGATACTGGGAGGACACTGGGAGGATACTGGGAGGACACTGGGAGGAGTACTGGGAGGACACTGGGAGGAGTAGTGGGAGGATACTGGGAGGACACTGGGAGGAGTAGTGGGAGGACACTGGGAGGAGTAGTGGGAGGACACTGGGAGGAGTAGTGGGAGGATACTGGGAGGACACGCCTCCTAGGACGATGCTGACTGAGCAGGCGTTGCGTTCTCCTATCTGGGCAGAGTTGGCGTCTGCGTGGTCCCCTAGTCCTATGATGACGTCGACTGAGTTGCCGTTGCTGTGATGCCCCATCAGATGTGGATGTCCCACCAAAATGAACTTTCATATATTGTGTTTACTCTGCTTGCCCAAACACGGCATCTATTGCAGCCCAACCGTCCTGGTAGGGGGATCCCTCTCTGAGTAGCCCCTCCCAAGGTTTCTCCCAATTTTCCAATAAGGTTTTGTGGGAGTTTTTCCTTGTCCTCTGTGAGGGTCTAAGGCTGGGGGATGTTGTGTACTAATCATTTATTATTTTCACATGTTGGCTGTGAAGCCCTTAGAGACTAACGGTGATTAAGGGCTGTACAAATAAATGTGATTTGATTTGATTTGACACTGGGAGATACTGGGAGGAGTAGTGGGAGGACACGGAGTAGTGGGAGGACACTGGGAGGAGTACTGGGAGGACACTGGGAGGAGTACTGGGAGGATACCGGGAGGATACTGGGAGGAGTAGTGGGAGGATACTGGGAGGAGTAGTGGGAGGATACCGGGAGGATACTGGGAGGAGTAGTGGGAGGATACCGGGAGGATACTGGGAGGAGTAGTGGGAGGATACTGGGAGGAGTAGTGGGAGGATACCGGGAGGATACTGGGAGGAGTAGTGGGAGGATACCGGGAGGATACTGGGAGGAGTAGTGGGAGGATACTGGGAGGAGTAGTGGGAGGATACCGGGAGGATACTGGGAGGAGTAGTGGGAGGATACCGGGAGGATACTGGGAGGAGTAGTGGGAGGATACTGGGAGGAGTAGTGGGAGGATACCGGGAGGATACTGGGAGGAGTAGTGGGAGGATACCGGGTGGTTTTATAGATCTGAATATTTTCTTGTTCGTACATTCTGAGGTTTGTGAGTACGAAATGTTTTAGGATGGAATCTACACTGAGTTTTATAAATGAGGCTTCAGAAATACAACAAACATCACCAGTAGCTGTTTTTAAGTCTGATTGCTTTAGGGTGGATTCGTCCTTTAAAAGGGTAATTAATTAATTAATGAATTCTTCCTGTAAGTTCCTTTGGTCAACTAAATGATCAACAGCTCAACACTAACCCACCAAACAGAAAGAAGACTTTGAACAAACAACATCAGATGGCATTGGTGGTTTTACTCTTTAATCCACTACTAATACAAAACATTAGCAAGGTTCAACATAATTCATACTTTATCAAAAACAAAAAAGACAAAAACAAAAGGGGCATTGTATGAACAGAATGTGGACTACAGGAGAACACAGGTCTGTTGGACTCCAGTTTGGTTTCACCACCAGATCAATTAGGACATCTTCTGAAAGACAAACACCAGATATATACCTAGAGAAGAAGGAATGAGAAGAGGTGAAATGTTAAAATAGACCACGTGATTCGTCATGGATCTCTTGTAGTCAGTCAGTTTGTGTTATTATGATCTATAAAAGGAAACCGAAAGAAACTCACTGGTTGCTTCCCACTCAGACCTGCTCAGTGTTCCCTGTAGACAGAAACAACACATGGTCAGTGAAACCATACCAAGCTGAACCACTCCAGACCAGACTGAATGTGACAGTGGGCTTTGTCAGTTGCCACGGGCAACCCTACATCATTTCACCTAACCCTAACCCAGTTACCCTAAGTTGGGGGTGCACACTCGGGCCACAGCGAAGGTTTATCCAGTCACACACTCTCAAGCTCTAACTCCGTTATGACCGTAATGGCTCTATGGTGAAGAAACACACACACGGTAACTTTTAGTTTTGAACTTCATGACTTACTTACTTCCTCTGTATATCTCGCTGTGGAAACGTGATGGGATCCTGTTTGGCAACTCGCTACTTCTGGTTCCAAGGGTCCAGGCCGAGGCTATGCAACATGGTTTGGCTTTGTAGGGCCTGACCCAGAGTGCGCATGTGCACAAATGCCATAGGATGGGCAATACTATTATTTAATTGTGTATATGTACAGTAAATGGGTAGCCTTGGTATTGGTTGTGTCTGTTAATAATCAATTTTCAGATTGTTTCTGGTCAAATGCATCAATTATTATAAGTTATATGAGAAATAATAATTGCATTTGGTTTGTTCCGATGGGAGGGGTCACAGGTATCAGGTAAACTCTAAGCCAGGTGTGGTATGGCTGCAGAGGTAGCAGCATCCCCAGAACTGGTGTACAGCCTGAGTAGTGAACTTCTAGATTGGGTTTTCTTTTGGTTATGTTTTATGTAAATACTTCATTTTTCTTAATTCTCACATTTTTGGCCGAACTTATTATTCTTTTTGGAAATAAATTTTGCCTGGACGTTCTGTTATTTTTTGAGAAAGGACTCAACAACACCAACACGGTCATCTCTACCTGACACTGAACCAGTCCAGCCCAGTATCAGTTAAACCAAACCAGGCTGAACCAGACTGAACCAGTCCAGTATCAGTTAAACCAAACCAGGCTGAACCAGACTGAACCAGTCCAGTATCAGTTAAACCAAACCAGGCTGAACCAGTCCAGACCAGTATCAGTTAAACCAAACAAGGCTGAACCAGACTGAACCAGTCCAGACCAGTATCAGTTAAACCAAACCAGGCTGAACCAGACTGAACCAGTCCAGACCAGTATCAGTTAAACCAAACAAGGCTGAACCAGACTGAACCAGTCCAGACCAGTATCAGTTAAACCAAACAAGGCTGAACCAGACTGAACCAGTCCAGACATTCCCGTTCTCACCAGTGGTGCTTTGACTCCATCTTTTCCTACGTGCTCTTTGGCATGGTCGTACTCTCCTCTGCTTCTCTCATCGCCTGGAAAGGCCTGGAAAGACAACATGGTAAATACATGTTAATAACATATCAACAACACACAACAAATCATCTGTAGACATTATAACAGACCACTAACAATACTGAGGATATCAATGGAGGCAGAGCAGGATGGTTATAAAATATCAATCAATCAATTCAAACTATTTAATAGCACATTTCACTTCCCATCACATAAAAAGTGCACAGATTAAAAGTGGAGAAAAATAAAACATTAAAACTACAATAACATATGAAAAGGAGAGATACAAAGGGAAGTGTAAAAATGAAAATAAAAAGATGGCTACAGTGACTGTATTCACTAAAGCATGAATCAGGACTACATCTGTGGTGACTTCACTGAAGCCCCAACATTGTATTTTCATATGAATTCAGCTGAAGGGCTTCAACACAGGGATGCGTTCGGTCCTCCCTCCAGACATGAGAACAGCAAATGGTGAAAAAGGAGGAAAAGTGCGTGAACCTGGCCTCGCACGGCATTTCCTGTACGCGCGCGCACGTTTAGGGGAAATGGGGGTGTAAACCAGGTGCCAGGACTATTTTTCTTATTGATAGACACAACAAAATATATACAGTTCAGTTGCTATACTGTAGCAAAGTTTGATAACAATAGAGTTTATTAAACATTGTGTATAAAACTCCTTTATCAAAATTAGTCATCTTAGAAAATCTAATGTCAAAACTGAACATTTAGTTATTTTAATAAGTGAAACCTAAAATCTAAAAAGCACACAGCAAACTACCTACATCATTATTATGCAGATCAAAAATTATTTAGTATTTAACAGTTTTTGCAATAAAATACAATGCACATATCAAAAATAGTTTTCTTGTTGGTCCATGAAATACTTGGGCTAAGCCAATTTCTTAATTTTTCATCATTCTATATATTGTCACTATATATCATTCTATATATTGTCAACTCCAAGTTAAATTGTCATAACACTACAAAATGCAAAATACACTTTTAGGTGCAAATATAACTGCTGTAACTATTGGGTTATACATAGAACATCATCATATTACAAATAGATTTTCATGGTACAAATAGAACTGTTTGGGTACAATAGAACTTCATGGTACAAATAGAACTGTTTGGTACAAATAATAATAACAATACAATACTGTTTATATACAAATAAAACTAATCTACTGTTCTCTTGTAGCACTAGTCCCTTCATGTGTATGGTACAGCAGATAAGGAGGGTGCCAACATAATATATAACATAATATAATAATATGCCAACATGATTGCTGAGAAAGTTTTCTTACTAAATCATTACAACAGATGTGCATATTTTCTGTGAAAACACAGATGGATGAAGATTTTCAATCACTTACCTTCAAATTTAGCGGTTCCACCATTGATATCTACCAAATCTCGCGAATTCTCTTTTTGTCTCGAACATCCAGAGTTCACTTAGAGATTTCAAGTTGCCATGTTAATACTAGTTAGATTAGTGATTAGGTTGGGGTGACCGAGTCTCATTTGAAATGATTCTCTACATTGCCCAGAAAGCTTCAAGATAGCTAGTCTGGTTCCCTCCCAGCAGTGCTATTTCTACGTAACAGCCACAACAACTGGGTACCCATCATAAGATGGCCACCAAAACAAACTAAACTCAACAGCTTGGCAAGCTGGAGAGCCTCATCATGCGAGGATTTTGGCACTGTTTGGTTAGTTTTCTATCAGTTTTAACCCCCCCACCCCCCCTATATGTTGAAAAATTATCTCCTCGGTTCTAGGTGATTCACATGGGTGGCAAAATCAGTCCAAAAAAAGCAGATTTCTGCCTAAAAGCGGAAGATTCTCATGTGTGTCCCTCCCACCACGCGCAGCACCAATACCATCATTCGGGGTTTGAACCCTAATTAAATTACTATCTATCTAACCCGATCCCTTATTATTGGTTATGGCAGAGTATTACATATTAAAACATACTGTTAAACAGATCAATTAGTAGAATATTAACAATTATTGATTATGACATTATATATGCCGTACCTCCAGAGCTGTCATCTTCATCATCAGGCTGCGGTGATGCTCCTTGTTCACCTTTTCCTCAAAGAACTCAGAGAACCTTTTCCTGAAGACCAGACGCATGTTGTAGCTCTTAGCCATCCTGCCACACACACACACACACACACACACACACACACACACACACACACACACACACACACACACACACACACACACACACACACACACACACACACACACACACACACACACACACACACACACACACACACACACACACACACACACACACACACACACACACCAGGAATTTAGTTAGGAAGATTCTGTGTTAAGAAATCGTAGTAGTAGTAGTAGCAGTAAAAGCAGAAGCAATAGCAATAATAATAGTAGTAAGCACAAGCCGTAAGTGGTAAAATGTAGTAGTAGCAGCATTAGCAATAGTTGAAGTATTAGCAGAAGTAGTAGTAGCGGTTTGTGTTTTCTATTCATCCATCAGTAAACCACAAACTGAGTCTCTGGACATTGTGAAAGACAGCCAGGGTCACATGAGACAGACTCTGACTCCATCTAGTGGCTTGTAGAGAGAGCCACTGTCAAATGCTTTTTTATAATGCATTCCTATGGTGCCAAAACATTGCAAATTAAATTAAATTGCAGAAAAAGTGTAATCAAAAATTTGAATGGCCGACCGTGATTCCAGACTATGCTGAATTCTCCAAAGTTTGAACAGTGTTGATAGCTTAAATGGTGTGAAAGTAGTTGAAGTCGCTGCTGGATTTTAGTTATATTTCATCATATGCCATCAAAGGGGGAAATGCGACATGTAAATATGTCAAAATGTGGGACTGTCATGCACAAATCAGCCTAAAAACAATGTTGTAACGTAACTAACTAGCGAAGTAGAGACATCGGCATATTAGCGATTTTTTGTTATGCTTGTTATAAATAAACGGTCTATAATACATTGAAACGACATTAAACTAAGATAATACCACGGTTAGAATATTTTTAAAATCTTTATTAATTAAGAAAATACTACATCTGTGGTTCACTTTGATGGTAGTGTAGCGGTCCCCATGATCTTCCTGTTGATTCGCAGGGCATTCTGGGAGATTTCTCCAAGCCCTTGGGCCGAATCCCAATTCACCCCTTGGCCCTACCCCTCCGTTTTGCGTGTTCACGTGAAGGGGTAGGGGTGTCCCAATACTCGGGCCAAGATCGAGGGCTACATACCCTCGAAACGGAGATTTTTCAGAGGCACACTTCAAACCAAGGGCTACCCAGAATGCCCTGCGAATCTCTGGAAGTAACAGGAAGATCATGGGGACCGCTACGCTACCATCCGAAGTGAACCACAAATGTAGTATTTTCTTCGTTAATAAAGATATAAAAAATATTCTAACCGTGGTATTATCTTAGTTTAATGTCGTTTCAATGTATTATGGACCGTTTCTTTATAACAAGCATAACAAAAAAAATCGCTAATATGCCGATGTCTCTACTTCGTTAGTTAGTTACGTTACAACATTGTTTTAGGCTGATTTGTGCATGACAGTCCCGCATTTTGACATATTTACATGTCGCATTTCCCCCTTTGCTGGCATATGATGAAATATAACTAAAGTCCATCAGCGAAGTTGCTGCACTTGTTCCGGCTCCTCTAATATCAGTGCAGACTGGCAGGGTAACGTTAGGAGCGGCTTGCTAGACTACAGAGCACCGCTAACGCTATTCTGTCATGAAGTGGTCTGGTAATGAAGCAGTGGTCTTTTTTATTTGATGACTTGTTTGATCGATTAGTAGCGTGAAACGTATAAATTGTGAACGAATCGCGAGCGTCCATGCTTTTCTATCTCCATCAGATGAACGGCAAATGTCACTGTGATAATACCATTGTTGCCATAGTAATCTCCGATAACAAACTTGTCCCGTCTGCTTATCGATGACGTTTCAGCGTCTAAGGGTTGTCCCAATACTTAGGGAGATATTTTCTAGCCCTACCCCTTGGCCCTCGGTAGCGAGGGCCAAGGGGTAGGGCCAAGCCGAAGCCGTAGGGGTACAAATAAGCATTGGGAATGGGCCTTGGTGTGTGCCTCTGAAAAATCTCCGTTTGGAGGGCCATGTAGCACTTGGCCCTACCCCTCGATCACAAGAGTATTGGGACACTCCTACCCCTTCACGTGAACGCGCAAAACAGAGGGGAAGGGCCAAGGGGAGAATTGTGATTCAGCCTTGGTCTATTTCTGTGCTGAGCCACATAACTAGATGTTGAAGTTCATTGGTCAAGATCTTGAAAACTAAACAAGATATCAGCAAGCTTTACATAACTTTTGCTAAGCTTGGTCCAATAATGATCCACAGAAAATTTGGTAGTAATGGGAGATGTCAAAAATGTGTTTTTCAAAAAATTCAAAATGGAAAGTCTAGTCAGGCGGACTTTAGTGGTTCTCGGGGCTTTTTTGTAGAGCACATTGAGCTGGACTTGTGTGCCAAATTTCAAGTCAATCGGAGTCACGTGTGAGGGGCGTGGCCTTTCCAAAATGGGCCTTAATTACAGCGCCACCATCTGGCTGATTGGGCTCATGTTTCTTGGGAAGCATTTGCACATTATTTCAAGTTATTGGGCCAAGTTTCATGGTTTTAGCTCATTCCAGTGGCAATTTGAGCCGCAGCATAAGAAAAATATACTGGCAGGAAAACAATAGCCCTGGTTCAAATAACCAAGATTATTAGACCATAGTCTAATAATACAACCATAGTTATTGTTATGACATTAATATCTTAGTTATTATTATGATATCTTACTGTTCCAGCAGAGGGAAATACACCAGGAACTCAGGAACGTCTACCACGTCCTCCAGGCTGAAGTGATACTGGCAGCCAAACAAAGGATAGAAACCTTTAGACTGGAAGGAGACCCGGAAAACCTGGTTACCAAACGACAAGGAGTCAGACTCCTCCAAGCGCTTACTGGATGAGGAGAGAGGAGAGAGGAGAGAGGAGAGAGGAGAGGAGAGGAGAGGAGAGGAGAGGAGAGGAGAGGAGAGGATTAATCCACCAACATCCAAAAACAACAAAATGCAGAAACACAACATTCAGTTTGTGAGTTTTGATTTCCTCCACAAAATGAAAATGCTGTTTTCATTTTGTGGAAAATAAGCTTCTGTTATTACATCAAGGCACCACGTTTCCACTGAGTGTATATTGCAACCAGTAGATGGCGCACATGTGTCAGAAAGCTTAACACGTTTGTTTGTTTTAATTTAATTGTGTTGCACAGTGACGTTACAAAGTGGTCAGAGAATGAGCACTTCGTCTAAACTAGACGTTTTACTAGGAGGGTCTATTTGTACGGTGATTTGTGCCGGCAGGAGAGAAACATATTTGGTAACTTTGTCGGAGCTCTAAACTCTCTTATGGTCTCACTTTGGGATTTGGTGACTTCATTTTGACACCATTTGTTCCATCCCCACCTAACCCTTCTTTTTAAATTTTTCTTTTTAACATAACCTTTATTTATGTTTTTCCCAACAGTCACAAAGTGCTTCACTGCCAAGAAAAATAGAAATGAGCAAATAGATTTTTTTTATTTTTCCTGGGAAAAACAAATAAATATTCTGTTATAGTTTATAGACGTCTGGCTTCAATAAACAAGTCAGTCAGTAACCAGTCAGTAACCAGTCTGTGTTCTTACACCAGCTCGTAGGCATCTGGTGTGGTTCCTATGAAGAAACCTCCTGGCTTCAGCCGTTCACAGGCGTTTCTCAGCATCATGTCGGCCTGCTGCTGGCTCTCAAAGGAATAGTGATACACAAACTGACAACTACAGACATCAAACATCAGCCCTGGATCCTCCAGCTTCTCTGATAACACTTCCTGGAGAAAGAGAGGTCAGAGCTTAGGTGTATTGAAATAGTAGTGACACATCAAACATCAAGCAGATCTAGAGGTTGTGCTTCTACCTTGGTACAGTCAGCAGTAATGAACTGGGCGCTGAAGATACTCTCATTAACGTGACTCTTCCTCTTCATCTCCTCATAGCGACTCTGACACTGTTCCACCGACACCGCAGCAATGTCTGATAACATAATAATATTAGTATGTACTGTACGTTGGCTGATGTGGGCTATATAATAATAATAATAATAATAATAATAATAATAATAATATACGATGACGACGTGATATAATAATAATAACCAGAAAAGGTAACAGTTGTGTGCTTGCTTCAGCTTAAAAGTGTTTCTGGGCTCTCTGGTCTGTGGACATTGTGAAAGACAGCCAGGGTCACATTTGTCTCTGACTCCATCTAGTGGCTTGTAGACACAGAGCCATTGTCAAAGCGAAAGTGAAACATATTTTTAAAATGCATTCCTATGGGGCCAAAAAACAAATAAAAATTAATAAAATAATAAAATTCAAAAGTAAAAGGTTATGTTCAGGATGTACTATGGCGACGTACTCCGGTAAAAAGTAAACCACCTTTGTGACACAGAAAAACCCTGGATTATAGTTTAATGAATCCCGCTTCATAGTAAAGGCCCCAGCTGGCTGCTGTGGGTTTATAATGATAATAATAGATATAATAATATCTAATAATGATATAATAATAGATATATCACCTGCACAGACCAGGTGGCTGATGCCTCCTTTCTTCCATTTCAGGAGGTCTCCTCCCTTCCCACAGCCCAGATCCAACACAGACACCTCGTTCCTCCCCGTCTGACGCACCTCGCCCAGGATATCACCTGTAAATCAATCAATCAATCAACCAACCAGTCACTTCCTCTAGGATCTTACCTGTCAATCAAACTGATGGACTGACTGAACTGTAGTAAACTGTGGTCAACTGTGGTAAAGGCAAGACAGGTTTATTTGTATATCACCTTTCATACATAAGGCAGTTCAAAGTGCTTTACATGAGGCATTAAAAGACATTTTAAAAAAATAAAATCACAGTGCAAAAGGAATGAAAGTCGTACAAGTTTAGAGTTCAGCAGAAAGCGGTGAACAGAAAAGTTTTTAGTCTGGACTTAAAAGTAGTTATTGTGGGAGCAAGTCTCAGTTGTTCTGGAAGTTTGTTCCACCTATTTGTTGCATAGTAGCTCAACGCTGCTTCACCCTGTTTAGTTTTGACTCTGGGAACATTAGAAGACCTGACCCAGTTGACCTGAGGGGTCTGGAGGGTTCATATTGGGTCAGCGCTGTATTTTGGGCCTAGACCATTTAGTGACTTGTAGACTAACAACAATATTTTAAAGTCAATTCTCTGACACACTGGAAGGCATCTGAGAATTGGAGTGATGTCGTCAAACTTTTCAGTCTTTGTTAGTTAGTCTAGCAGCAGCATCTGAACGAGCTGTAGGGAGACCTGAGAGAAGACCATTACAGTAGTCTAGTCTACTGGTAGTAAAGGAGACTTGAGAGAAGACCATTACAGTAGTCTAGCCTACTGGTAGTAAAGGAGACCCGAGAGAAGACCATTACAGTAGTCTAGCCTACTGGTAGTAAAGGACAGTATCTACCTTGTAAATCAAAGTCGAACTAAAAGACCAACAGTCACTTCCTAGATCTTACTGTCATAAACTGAGGACTGACTGAACTGAAGTAAACTGTGGTCATCTATGGTAAAAGGCCTAAGACAGAGATTACTATTTGTCTACTATCCTTCATACGTATAAGGCAGTCCAAAGGACATTTACATGAGCCTATTAGAAAGGAGACATGTAGAAAACATAAATCAGTCACAGTGCATAAAGGAACTGAAAAGCCATTACATAGTTAGTTATGAGTTCACATAAAGCGAGACTGAAGAAACGTTATTAGTCTGACTTAAAGTAGCTTATTGTAGGAGACAAGAACCTTACAGTGTCTTCTAGGTAAAGTTGTGTAGCCATTCGTATTGTTATGCATAGAGACTAGAGAGCTCTTACTGTATTAGTTATTATGACTCTGAGGAAGACATTAGAAGTACCTTAGCCACAGTAGGACCTGAGGGATCCTTGAAGTGTTCAGAAAGGAGACCTGAGAGAAGACCATTACAGTAGTCTAGTCTACTGGTAGTAAAGGAGACCTGAGAGAAGACCATTACAGTAGTCTAGTCTACTGGTAATAAAGGAGACCTGAGAGAAGACCATTACAGTAGTCTAGTCTACTAGTCTAGCCTACTGGTAGTAAAGGAGACCCGAGAGAAGACCATTACAGTAGTCTAGCCTATTGGTAGTAAAGGAGACCTGAGAGAAGACCATTACAGTAGTCTAGTCTACTGGTAGTAAAGGAGACCTGAGAGAAGACCATTACAGTAGTCTAGTCTACTGGTAGTAAAGGAGACCTGAGAGAAGACCATTACAGTAGTCTAGTCTACTGGTAGTAAAGGAGACCTGAGAGAAGACCATTACAGTAGTCTAGTCTACTGGTAATAAAGGAGACCTGAGAGAAGACCATTACAGTAGTCTAGTCTACTAGTCTAGCCTACTGGTAGTAAAGGAGACCTGAGAGAAGACCATTACAGTAGTCTAGTCTACTGGTAATAAAGGAGACCTGAGAGAAGACCATTACAGTAGTCTAGTCTACTAGTCTAGCCTACTGGTAGTAAAGGAGACCCGAGAGAAGACCATTACAGTAGTCTAGCCTACTGGTAGTAAAGGAGACCTGAGAGTAGACCATTACAGTAGTCTAGTCTACTGGTAGTAAAGGAGACCTGAGAGTAGACCATTACAGTAGTCTAGTCTACTAGTCTAGCCTACTGGTAGTAAAGGCATGAAAGAGTTTTTCTAGGTCTTGTTGTGACATGAGTCCTCTGAGCCTTGTTATGTTTTTAACGTGACAAACTAATGGTAAATGGTAAATGGACTGCACTTATATAGCGCTTTTATCCAAAGCGCTTTACAATGTATGCCTCTCATTCACCCATTCACACACACACTCACACACCGATGGCAGTGAGCTACCATGCAAGGTGCTTCCTGACCATCGGGAGCAATTTGGGGTTCAGTGTCTTGCCCAAGGACACTTCGACATGTGGACTGGAGGAGCCGGGGATCGAACCTACGATCTTCTGATTGGAGGCCAACCCGCTCTACCTCCTGAGCCACAGCCGCCCCGGCATCACAAACGTGATGTGTCTGTTAAAATTGAGATCTGAATCCATAATAATGCCAAGATTTCTGGCTTGGTCTTTGGTTTTTAAAGGTATGTACTAACTTTCTTCTTTGACACCAGTGGTTTAATGAGTTTTCAGGGACTTTGGAAAGTTTCCTGATAAGAGAGAGCTGTTAACTATTCGTCTGTCGCCAGGCAGTCCAAAACATTTTTGAGAAAGCTTGTATGCAGAGAACCAAGGCAGCAGGTAGATTTGAGTTGTCTCACTGTTTTCTCAAGAGTATTGCAGTCAAGACATTAAACTGTAGTAAACTGTGGTCAATTGTAAAAAACTGTGGTCAACTGTAGTAAACTGTAGTAAACTAGAGTTTACATGCCCTAATCAATGGAAGTGTTGATCAGAAATCTAGGTGTGGTAACCAGGCAACTGATTTACATGACAGTTTCAATAGTTGGGATATTGATTAATCTGGTTATTAATATGAGTGTACACATACTGAATTGATCCAGAGATGTTCTCATTGAGCAGTACTGACACTGACAGTGATTTATTGATTTTAAAATCACCAATCAGCACTGATAGTGATTTATTGATTGTAATCTTACCAATCAGGACACTCTTTAGCCAGTTGTTGAAGTTCCTCATGTAGAAGATCCTGCTCCGACTCCTGGCTGCCAGACCAACCTCCTGTAGACTGTTATAATGACTGGCTACCTTCACACTGTGGTCTGTATGCTGGGAGAGAGACAGGCAGGCAGAAAGACAGACAGGCTAATTCGTCATCATCATGCCCTGGAGCATCATGGGACTTTTACACTGACTACACCACTCGTTCCTTACCAGTTTCTTGGTAGGTGACAGCTCTTCATCCTCCTCTTCCTCATATTTCCTCTTCATCACTACTTTCTGTGGTGAACATCCTCTTCCTCCTTCAGGTGACACTTCATCCTCCTCTCCCTCATGCTCCCTCTTCGTCACTTTCTGTGGTGAACCTCCTCCTCTTCCTCCTCCTTCAGATGACTCTCCATCCTCCTCTTCCTCATGCTCCCTCTTCATCATTTTCTGTGGTGAACCTCCTCCTCTTCCTCCTCCTTCAGATGACTCTCCATCCTCCTCTCCCTCATGCTCCCTCTTCGTCACTTTCTGTGGTGAACCTCCTCCTCTTCCTCCTCCTTCAGATGACTCTCCATCCTCCTCTTCCTCATGCTCCCTCTTCATCATTTTCTGTGGTGAACCTCCTCCTCTTCCTCCTCCTTCAGATGACTCTCCATCCTCCTCTTCCTCGTGCTCCCTCTTCATCATTTTCTGTGGTGAACCTCCTCCTCTTCCTCCTCCTTCAGATGACTCTCCATCCTCCTCTTCCACCCCCATTCTTCTCGGTCTCACAGCCTGGTCTGAAGGAGCTTCCATTCTACTGACGGACTCTCCTGAAGATGGAGACAGTAGGACAACAGGACAATGAGACAGCAGACAATAGGACCAGGACAGGGAGACAGTAGGACAACGAGACAGTAGACAATAGGACCAGGACAGTGAGACAGTAGGACAACAGGACAATGAGACAGTAGGACCAGGACAGTGAGACAGTGAGACAGTAAGACAACAGGACAACGTGACAGTAAGACAACAGGACAATGTGACAGTAGACAATAGGACAATGTGACAGTAGACAATAGGACCAGGACAGTGAGACGGTAGGACAACAGGACAACGTGACAGTAGACAATAGGACCAGGACAGTGAGACGGTAGGACAACAGGACAACGAGACAGTACACAATAGGACCAGGACAGTGAGACGGTAGGACAACAGGACAACGGGACAGTGAGACATCCAGGCTCGATTATTGCAACAGCATCCTATACGGTTCAGCTAACAAAACCCTCAATAAACTCCAATATGGGTCATTCCATATGAAATGGACCAAAATTCAGAAAAGTGGTTGCACTTGAATCTCAGATTGACCTGATTTTTATTTGATGCATTCCTTGGCTTATTTGAGTGGGAAATCCAAAATTATAACCTTCTTAACCTTGTAGTTGACATGTTAAGGGCCTACAAAGGGGATGGGGTGTCATTTTTTAAATTCCGCCTGTAATTTTCACAGCCTTATTGCTCAAAAACTATTGAAGATATCTTCCTCAAATTTTCAGGTTCCAAAATGTTGAAATAGTACCTAATTACTAACTTAGAGAATGTACAATCAGAGGAATAATCTTCTTCTGGTGGAGCTCTAAAAATTGAATAGAATTAACCAAGTCGCAGTTTTAAAATGGATTAATTTTACCATTATTAAAGTACTGAAGCACCAGAAATGGTTTATTCTGAAAGAAATACACATATATTAAATGCTTTGCCAGTATGATGAATCAGACATAGACACTGTCCTCTCAGGATACTTCTGAACATGAGCAAAATGCTAAAATTCACGATTTTCAAAAATAAAATACAACATGTGTACAAGGTTGCAGGTACTTGTCACTTCAACTGTGGAAGAACTGATATCTTAGCTTTCATTTGCAACAAAAAATGTTTTTGCTCTGGCTTAGTAACTACTTCAGAATTAGGTTCGAAATGCGTGTGTCCAGACAATTAAAAAAATTCAGCTTTATGCCTTATAACAGAGTTACCATTTTAACAGTTCAACCTATGATTGCCTTTATAATACCCAAGGTTACCACATGACAGAAAATGTACAAGCTAGTCACATTCTAGACCTTGGATTTCCACTTTTGATCAATCAATGTTAAAACGTTAGCATCACTAAATCTATAACGACGGTCTAAACCACTGGTATCAGGCACAGGAACAATGCACAGCACATCCTGTCTTGGCACCCAACACTTATCCTCTTCCCTTGGCCAGTAGAATGCCTTTGCTGGGCCATGAGAGTGAAGGAACCTTGCTTCAAAGTCATCATATTCAGCTTCAGAGGAGACTGAAATGATATTTGCTATCAGCACCAGTACCCATCATACAGACAAGCTACATACTTGCCAGGACTTATCTCAAGTGTGGTTTCAGGCTGGTCAGGATGCACATGTTTGCTTTGCAAAATGTTTTGCTCATCCAAGTCCTCTGCTGAAGTTTCTCCTGGCTGACACTTTCTCACATCTTTGCATGTCTGTATACATATAAAATATGGTGCTTGTTCGCTGATTTCAGTCCAAGTCTGGACACCACATACCTTGTGCAAATGTCAAACCTGATAGGAACATTATAGAAGAAACTACTTATACATGTTCTATAAAATAATGTGTAACACCAATGGTCAAACTGATGGGGTTTTGACAACTGCTAACTATCAAGCTACCTTGGACTTGTACATGAATGAAACCACTTTCTTGTGAAGTTAATGAAACACCAACTTTGCACCAACATAGTTGCATTCTAATGCTGTTCTTCTTATATATTTCAACACTGAAGACATTCAGTCTGTAAGCTTGTTGTTTCTCTGTGGTTTGGTAGCAAAAAAGAGTTTAATAGTTTCACCAAAACCTGTAATCAGCAGACCAGGCAGACCACCAAAAGTAAGCTAAAAAAGAAAAGACACACTATTTCGGCGATTAGTATTATAGAAAGGTACAGAGGCTGTCAGCATTTTGCTCAAAACTAGTGCATTAAATTTCATAATCAATTGAATTTCCTCAAAAGTTCAAGAGGCGAATGTACTTTGTATATTTTTCCAATTTTTAGTCTCATGAATAAACATGGGAATTTCACATCGCCATTTTTTCAAGCTCAAAGCCAAGTATATTACATATTTGTCTGCAGTTTAGATATAGACATCAATCTAAGATTTAAAATTATGGTATTTCTGAAAAAGGCCAAAATTAAGGCTGTTATAAAAATGCCACTTTTCGAATTTTTTCCTATTTTAGTCTCAAATAAGTAAAAGTGGAACCACATTGATTTTCATACTCTAAAGAAATAAATACAGTCAATTTGATCCTGAGATTTTGAGATGAATCTCAATATTACTATGAAAATCTGTGTTTGAACCATCGGTCCAAATACAGCAGGATTTTATAAATGACAACCCAACACCTGCCCTCTCAGATTTTTATATACTGTAATGCTAATGATCCTTAAAGAACTAAAACTTTGTTATTCCCCTGAAATTTAATTTAAACTTACTATAAAAAAAATAAATCAATCCAAAATTTTGAGTACTATGAGTTGTTTTTTTTGGAAAATGACCATATGTTCAGAATACTCAGCTTGCTCCTCTCATTGTACCTCTCTCAACAGTCAGGATTACATCTCACCATCCTTACAAAGCCTAAAAAACTTCTCTTCACAGACCTCCTGTCTACTTTCCCGTACTGATCGAATTAATCATGAAAGAAAAGCCCTACCCATCTATTGCTTACTGTTCTAATCTATATTCCTCTAGCTTTAACCCTTAATTCACTGGAACACTTTTTTAACTTATATTTTGTACATAATTTTATAATCAAAGACATATTACTATATCAGGAGCTTAGTTTTACTGTTGTGAGCAGTACTTAACAACAAGGACAGTATGTATACTACAGGAATACTCAGACACTACATACATCTTTCAGTAGGTTATTGTAACTTCCTTTGAAGACGAAGTCATGGGTTACATTAGCCAGTTTATCATTCTACGACTGATTTGACAAAAAACTTGTTCATTTAATCAGAACCTTGTGTATTCTTAGAAATATGATTAATTAGAGTTTTTTTTTGAGTGTTAGGTGTTATTGATTCTTTCAGAGTTACCTTAACGGTCAGTGACCGTGTTTTCTCATGTTGTGTGAATTTTAATCAAGGCCATGATACACCGGATAAGCCTAAGGTGCCTTATGACTGTGAATGTCATGTCTGGTACAATTACGGCATTTGGGGCATGTATAGCAGTACGGCTGCTACAAGCTTATAGTTTTGTGATTATTGACACATCATGGTTTGAGTAGACGAGCGATATCAACGGTGATTGACGAAACTAGGTAGATGTTTTTAACTATTTATTACTTATTGACTAGCCTGTACACGAAGAGTTCAACATACCAGGATATCTTTTCGTTAGCTGGCTTCACTAAGCCTAACAACCGCAATCACGAATCAGCGGCGTCTCCACGGTGGTTACCAACTCGTTAAGTCAACCCAGGTTTTCCCAAACTGGCTATGAGGGCGTTCATGCAAAAGGAGCTGTTTTTGCACCATATGACCAATCACAAACAAGGACAAGTCTACCAGAGCCGCATATTTTACACAGGAAGAGAAAACTATTAAATAAATATGAAGAATTAAAAAGTATCATCCAGGATAAAAGCAACACAGTTGCTGCTGCCAAAGCCAGGATGGAAAGCTGGCAAGAAAATGCAGACTGTGTGAATGTGTAAGTTAATAGGCTGATCAATATCATCAGTATCATCAATATCATCAACATCACTGCCCCATCATTAAGGCACCAGTAGATCTGACTATAATCTCAGTTGTGTATCCATTAAATTAATGTGTTGTTAGATGTTTTCTTATGACATGTAAGACTATTTGAGCCTCCTTCTTTCAGCTGCAGTGTTAAACAAATAAAGAACAAATATAAAAACAGAATTCAAACCGGTAAGTTGACTTTCTTGCAAATCTTATAAGGTCAACAAGTTCAAGGCTTTAGTGCTTTAATCAAGAAGCTGACAAAGAGGAGAGAATCTATATCTTCATATAGATATTGGTCAGGGAAAGCCGAAGTGTTTTCTCTGTCTTTTGCCTTCCTCCCCTCTCACTAGTCGATCACCTCTGTCCACGGGATCTTCTAGGAATGGTGACACCATCTTCCAAGAGCGCTGATTGGTCAGTAGGCGGTGCTTTTATACGTGTTGATCTGTTATCTGCAACATAACCTGCTCCGGAGCAGGTTAGGTGTGCAGCATAAGTTACCATGGCGATGTACCCCGGTAAAAAGTGAACCACCTGGTTAAACCTGAAGTTACCTCGCTAACCCCACATCCTGCTTCGTAGTACAGGCCTCTGGAGATTCATTATGAATCGATTCACTACAGAGGAGGATAAATCCACCTGAGATCACAACAGAACAGATACCACATTTTTAGGGTGAATCAAGTCTTTGATGTAAATTCAAAGTCATCAGGATCAAGATGATGTAAGTTATATGAAGATAGGGTCTTTTAGGGTTTTTTACGGGGAATTTTTTTTTTTTTTTTTTATAAAGAATTGATTTTTGTTCATAAAGGTGGTGTGTTTGTATGTAATGCTGTAACACTAAAGACTAGAAAAATCATAAAACGCATTATATTGCATCTAGTTATTTGATCTCTTCACCACCAATGTGACCGTTAGCATCGTTAGCAAACTGAGCTAACAAGAGAAATTAACAAAAATCAGAAGAATCATTGTAATCTAATCTACTCTGTATTGATCTAATATAGTTTATCGTATCTTTTCACTGCTGATGTGAACTGTTGACTTTACCAGTAATGGTGTTAGGACATAAGTTGTTAGCTAAGCTAGCAGGCTAACTCCTGGACTTTCTGTTCTCTGTCTGAAAAATACAATTTTAACGTTTTTATCTCGATCAGGTTAGTCGGACACTGTCTGTGATATGAATGTAAAACTAGTTCTGCCGTTTTAGCAAAACTAGTAACCTACTAATCGACAATGTTAGTAAAATTCATTCATCAATAAAACAACACAACAAACTCACGTTGGGTTTCAGTCAGCACGCATGCGTATAGATCTGCTTCCGGGTGGATCGGGTTGTCAGATCCGAAATCTTCCAATAGCTTTCTCCAGAGTGTCCGACCATGACAAGATGTCATTGTGACCTTTGCAAACGTGAAATTTAAAACCCATCGGTGGTATTAGTCCGAGTACAGTTTGCGAGATCACAACTCATGAACTGTTCAAACATTTTGTTGTTCTGCCCTCGGCGGAAGGGCTTACGTCATATTTCTGCATCCCAACTGAAGAAGGACCTTGGCAGCAGCTTTGAGTTCTTGCCTTAAAAGATAAACGTAGTAATTTTTCCTCTGCATTGTATTTTAAGATTTAAACTGATACGTCAATAAGACAAATGTATGGATCGATGGGTTATTATTAGCCCTAACTGTAATTATATCTGTTATGATGTGCTTGTGCTTTATTGCATGACAATAGATTTGTAGACATAAAAAGATAAAATGGACGTTAGAAGTAACACATGCAATGTTTTTTATAGCTTTGTTATAAAACGCTACAGATTTAATGTACTGTTCAAAGCAAAGTCAGAGTGAATGTCACTGACAAATACAAAGCTTTTAATGTAAAGTTGTATGTTACAGAGGGAGCAGGTCACATGAATATAGCTAGCAGGGTCAGATGTATGTATACTAAACCTCTCTATCCTTTCTGGTAATAAAAAATACTTTCCCCAGCTAATTCCATCAAGGTTATTCTGGTATGGTGTTACATAAGGGACTGAAACAAAGCTGTAATATGTCAGGTATGGTATCAAGGTAATGTGCACCTCTGAGTAGCATTGTAGTCACATTGGTGTGCACAAGTTGAGCATGGGGAGAGGATAAGTTGAGCCAAATGGGGGTAAATTGTGCCAGTGGTTATGTTGAAGTTAAACAGAATATTTTCACCTTATCTAACCCTATATCTAAGCAAGACAACTTCAATACTAATTTCTTAAAGGTTTTATTTCAAGTTATTTCAAGTTTACAACCTCAAGGAAAAGTCTCTTCCTCTACTGCTTTGGTGGACTGTGCTGCTGGATCAGCCACAGTGAAACATTGTGGTTTGTTCCAGTCTGATGGGCAGGGGCACAATCGAGATGCCAAAATCCTTCATTTTCAAAAAGTTGTGCTGTTGCTGCTGTTTCCAGTAAAGCAAGACTCTCTTACAATACGACCAAACCTGTGTCATGTTGTCTTGAAGCCTCCTCCACTGACCTCAGAGACAATATGAACATTTTCACAGTCATTGGTTCACAAGCCAAAGTAGGAGTGACAGCTAATTTCCACCAACAAAAAAAAGGTGATTTGGCCCGCCCCGGCACACCTGAGCCTCGTTTTGACTGGTGGAAATAATTAACAATAGTACTGCAAAATATAGTGGGAATTGCATATGCAATAGCCTCGGTGGGAATGATGACAGGAGGCAGAGAGTGTAAACAGATAAAGAGTTAGTATCCGTCAAATGAGAATACAGGACTCAATGTTGCTGGAGAGCATCGCTGAACCACGATGGGATGGAGACCGTCTCTTAAAACACTGGGCACTCCCAGAACAGGAATGAGTCTCCTTCCCATTCCCTCTTCAGGAAGTTATAAAGACTAAAGAGCTAAAACCAGAAATAACAGCCTTTTATTCCTCTGAGGGCTGCCAAATGTCCGTTTGCCTTGTTGAGTAGCTGCATAGTTGACTAGGCTGTAAGAGGCTGGCTGAGGCTGATTGTGAGATTTTGATAAACCACAACTGAGTCAGATGATATTTTATGCTATGATATTTACGCTATATTTTCTCCTCTTCATTTCCATCATTGCAATATCATAAATCAGTTTAACATTTTCAACATTAGTTACCAAACTTTCATGGATGTTTGTCTTGTTTTTAAAGTTTTAAACGGGCTTGCCCCCCCACCGTTAAATGATTTCATCCAGAAAAAAAACTAATAATGGGATAAATACCAGAGCGCTAACTAGGGGAGGCTGTAATGTACCTAGGGTTAGGACTAAATTCAGTCAAATGGTGGTGTCTGTAAGAGGCACACATTCCTGGAACAAGTTACCAGTACACATCAGAGACTGCCACAACTATTTAACATTTAAATAATGGTTAAAAACAAACCAGTTATGTACCCACACATAAAATCTGTTTCCTCATCTGGTGCCAGTTCATTGTGCACTTTAACTTTTTTACTGTATAACTTTTTATTGTAATACTGTTTGTAATTTGTCTTTTGTAAATGTGAGGTTTGTTTAGTGTTTTTGTGAGTACCTGCCTTGGGACTACAATTTCGCAATTGTGCCAATTCCGGCACATTTACATTGATGTGTAATGCTGATATGTTGATTAATGTGCACCGTTTCAATTCAATAAATAAATAATCAAGAAACAATTCAGATAATCCAACCAAGTAGCAGTTAGCATCAAGCAGCAGGCCAGGAAGGCTAATGTTTTCAGCCGAAGCTAGCCGGGCAGACCTCATGCATACCCCACCACGAACCAGCAAGGCAAATGAAGGAACAATAAACCAAAGAAAGAGAAAGAGAGTTCCAACATACATTACATTCATTATACATCAGTCATTTAGCAGACGCTTTTATCCAAACAACTTACAATAAGTGTATTCAACATAGGTAGAGAACTACTAGTCACCAGAAATCATAAGTGCAATTCCTCCTGTCACAACCTGGCTCAACAGTATGTGACAAAAAGAGGGAGACCACACAGTCTTTAAATTAAACTAAATGTTTTAATTAAGTAAAGGAAATAGACAAGGCAATGGAGTGTGTCTATCAGCAAGTCAGAATGAATGCAATGTCTGTGTGAGTGGAGAGGAGTGTATGTATGCGTCAATGTATGTCTGAGAAACACAACGTATATACAAACAAATGACGATCAGTCGGCAGGCCAAGGGAAGAGCGTGAGGAGATCTTGCAGGTCTGATTTATAGCCTCCTGAGCCCAGCCTACTCAGGTGTACTGCATCTCTGACGAGGCTTCAGCTCCGCCCAACCACTTCTTGTAAAAGAGAAAACACAGCCAACAAGATAGGGCCAACCTGAGGCTGTCACACTTCCTAAACAAGCAACTAAGAGCATAACCAGAGCTGAAATATGAAAAATAAACCAAACGAATGATCAAGTGCTAAGAGGAAGGGTCAGGGTAGTGTTTCCTGAAGAGGTTTTCAGCCTGGTGGAAGATGGGCAGCGACTCAGCTGTCCTGACATCAGTGGGGAGTTCATTCCACCACTGTGGGGCCAGGACAGAGAAAAGCTGTGACCATGTAGATCAGCCCCCAGGGGCCTCTGAGTGACGGAGCAACCAGTCGCCTCGAGGCAGCAGAGAGAAGTGGTTGGGTGGGGGTGTAAGGCTTGACCATAGCCTGGAGGTAAGAAGGAGCTGTTCCTTTCACTGCCCTATAGGCTAGCATCAAGGTCTTGAACTGGATGAGCTGCTACAGGGAGCCAGTGTAGAGAACGGAGGAGGGTAGTTGTGTGGGAGAACTTGGGCCGGTTGAACACCAGACAAGCTTCAGCTTTCTGAACAAGCTCCAGAGGTCTGATGGCCGACGCCGGGGCACCAGCAAGGAGGGAGTTGCAGTAGTCCAGGCGGGAGATGACAAGAGCCTGGATGAGCACCTGCGCTGCCTTGTCAGTGAGGAAGAGGAGAATCCTCCTGATGTTGTAGAGGAGAAATCTGTAGGAGCGTCACTGATGAGATGTTTGCTGAGAACGACAGTAGGTCGTCCAGGGTCACACCCAGATTCCTCGCAGTCTGAGTTGACGTCACCACAACATCATCGATGGTGATGGCCAGGTCTCGGTGCAGACAGCCCTTCCCCGGGAGGAACACCAGCTCAGTCTTGTCCAGGTTGAGCTTCAGGTGCATCGACATCCACTCCGAGATGTCTGCCAGACATGCAGCAATGCGTGCCTCCACTTGTGTGTCAGAGGGGGGAAATAACAGGATCAGCTGGGTGTCATCTGCATAGCAGTGGTAGGAAAAGTCGTGGGAGTGGATAGCAGAACCAAGAGATGTTGTGTAGAGGGAAAAGAGGAGAGGACCCAGAACCGAGCCTTGCGGAACCCCAGTAGTGAGCCTGCGTGGTTCTGACACAGACCCTCTCAGCGTCACCTGGTAGGAGCGATCCGTCAGGTAGGATGCAAACATGGAGAGTGCAGAGCCTGAGACACCCATCCCCTCAAGGGTGGAGAGGAGGACCTGGTGGTTCAGACAGGTCCAGGAGTATCAGGACGGAGGAGAGAGAGTTCCCTCTAGCGGCATGGAGCGACTCTGTCACTGCCAGGAGGGCAGTCTCGGTCGAGTGACCCACCTAGAACCCAGACTGGTGGGGATCCAAGAGGTTGTTTTGGTGGAGGTACAAGGACAGTTGATAGAAGACCGCACGTTCAAGAGTTTTGGATAGGAAATAGCAAATAATAAATCGTAAATAGTTACTTATTATATAAATATAAATAAATACAAAGTATTCTGTAAATTAAGTTATTTCTTGTTAGTGTTCCTTACATAAGGGTTTTGGTCCCGACTCTGAATAGGATCCTGGAAGGATTACTGGAATTTTAGCATCTAGCATGAAAAAAAAGTAATTTACTCTATTCCAAATAGAGACGCTTGCATCTTATATAGAATACTGCCACAATGTCGAGGTCATATCAACCTAATTCTAGCCTGCACTGGTTAAGATTTAACTGATCACTGTTAAAACACAGTGTAGTCTAGTCCCGAGCTAGGGTTAGGGTTACCAAGCTTTAGCTTCTTCCTGTTTTCTCAAGGCATTCCCCATTAGGGCTCCTGTACTGTGGAAGAACCTGCCTCACTCACTGCTTTCTGCAACAATTCTTACATTTTGTGTCAATTTATTATACGACTCATTTTATGCAATCTCTTGTTTTATACATTTTTTCACTTGTTGCTTGTCCTCTGTAAAATGTTTTATAGACTTTTTAAATTTTAAAAAAAAGCTGCTGTAGAAAAGAAATTGTATTATTTTTCCTTCCATCCCATAGGTAACAGCCAATCCGACAGTCGGGCCCAGTCCAGTCCACCCAGTCCAGGTGACGGATGTGATTTACAGCCTTGATAAGTCTCAGTGCTGTGATGGGACCTAAATCCAGATAGAAAAGTGTCATGGTAACCATTAGAGCTTAAAAAGCAGCGCAGTTGTTAGAAGACAACGTTTCCAATGGTTTTGCTTAGGCCTGTCGTTTACAGAAGGGCTAGAGTGTCAAGGCCACACTTCTTAAATAGGGTAAATAAGGTGATGAAGCAGCAAACAGTCTGATATTGTAGTGGGAAGACTTGTAGAAAACAGAGCTTGGTCCTGATTCCCTCCATCCTGCAGGCCAATACATCTTAGCTGTCAGGAGAATGAACTTATGATGATGGATGTGTGATGAGAGCATCAGACAGCAGCTCAGGGTGATTAACACGACAGGAAGCAGATGGAAGACATGTTCATGGTTGCTGGTTTGAATCTCCACCTCAGCTCCATCCTGAGATGTTCTTGTCAGACTTTTATTAGTGTGAAGACGAGGATCATAGTAGATGCATGTTTGTTGATCCAGACCGAGGTGATTTAGTCCTGTTGATGGAAGCTCTTCATCCATTCCAGACCATTTGCTGTTTTGTCTCCTGTTATGTTTGGTACTTTAGACCGCCCAAGCTACCACCTCCTGTGTAAGTACTGCAAGGCGTTCTAACCCTCGCTCTGCTGTGTACAAGACATGTACACAGAGTTTCCACTGTGTAACTATTCAAATTGATAAGAATAAGGTAATGGTGAAACATTTACACAGCCTAAAGAAACAAGACTGCCATTGGTCTTTAGAAAACATCAGTTTAATTAAAAACAAACACAAAAGGCAGAAGGAAAGTCAGTGAACCAATCTGGGGTCAGAGGTCACACTGAGCAGACTGTATATTCAGAGTTACAACAATATTAATGGATCAAGACATAAACAACAATATGCTTGTCAATCACTGAAAACATGTTGCTAGGTGACCCAGGATTCTGTGTAGAGACTGGGATGGTTGCTAGGTGAAGAGGCGGATGGTGGCGTCAGCGCCAGAGGAGAAGATCCAAGGTTGCATGGGGTGGAACGTCACATCCAGGACACCGAGCTCATGGGTCAAAATGTGACCTTTGAGAACCTTGACAGGGACGATCAACGGGTTCTGGAGAAGATCACTGGGGGGGGCAGACAGAGAGAGAGACAGACAGAGAGAGAGACAGTGAGTATGTGCGCTAGTGTGTGCACATGATTGTGTGTGTGTTAATGCAGGTTTATTACTTGTAAACTGTCCCATGACAGACGATGACAGATCCATCGTCGGATGCTGAGGCAAATAGTGGGTACAGTCTGTGATAGGCCACACCCCTCACCGCCTTCTTATGGTGCCTAGACAACGGGATGTAATCAATACAAATCAATATCATTATTATGGTGCCAGGCAATCAATAATAACATCAATACCCCGAACAAACATATAAATCAATTACCTAATCCATCACCTAACATATCTAGCTGTCTCCAGTATCAACCCATTGCTGGTTGATTGACAGGTACATACCGTAACATCTTGTAGGGCTTTGTTGAAAGGTCAAGGTCAAACCAGCTCAGCCTGCAGTCATAACTACCACAGATCACATGGTCACCTGGCAGGCAAACAGGAAGACCGGTAGGTTATTATTTCCACAGATCACATAGAAATCCATTAGGAGTTGGACTGGAGTCAACTAACAAGTTTGTTCGTTAGCTAGCTGGCTACCGTGGTAGCTTGTCCATTCATGAATTTTTCTTTGTGCATGTAGTTTCTCCACTGCTCCCCCCAGGCATGCTGGGAGATTTAGTCCCTCCACCTGCAAGTCAGATAATATGTCCAAAGGGAGCCCGGTGGCATCCTGACAAGCTGCCTGAACTTCCTCAACTGGCTCCTGGAGGAGCAGTAGCTTGACTCAGAAGTCCTCCTGGATCACCAATCTCCTCACCCTGTTACTTTGAGGAGAAACCTCATTTCATCCTGAGGAGAAACCTTATTTCTGCTTGTACCCATGATCTCATTCCTTTGAGAACAAAAATTGATCAGTAAACAGAGCTGTGCTTCTGGTCTCAGCTATCTCTTTGTGCCCATGGTCCAATACAACACCCACAGCACTGCACAACTGCACCTAACCATCCAACAATCTCACCATCCCTTTTACCATCACTGGCGAATAGGACCCTAAGATACCTGAACTCCTACAATTGGGGCAGCTGAATGGGACAGGCCTCCTTTTTCCAGAAAAGAACCATGGTCCCAGACTTTGAGGCCCTGATCTTCATCCAAAATGATACACACTGCAGATCAATGTCTGATGAAGCCAAGCGGACCATCAGCAAACAGCCAAGATGACACCTAATGTCTATGAACAGGAGGGGGGACATGGTGCATCCTTGTAAGAGTCCAACACTCACCTTGAACAAGCTTGATACAAACACAGTATATAGGCAATGACTCGCAACAGTAGCCCCAGCACTGCATACTGCCTCCCACAGGATACCTCAGGGAATACGGCTGTAGGCCTTTACCAAATCATCAAAACACATGTAGAGACAATTAAAGTCTCATGGACGGGGCGGAGGCACGTGACTGAACACAACGTTGTATTTTTTAGGGGACAGCTCATGAGCCAGCCCTAGCCTTCAGCATTTCAAAACAAATCTTGTCCATCCTGGCTCCTTGCTACTGACAGCTTTCTAACCAGCTCAGACACCTCTGCCAAGGACAAGGGCTCAGACCCTCCTGAATCTTTCAGCAATGCCTCCAGGACAGAAGTATCAGGTTTAGGACAGAAGGTGGTCTGTCAGGTTTGGGGCTTCTTCAAAGTGTTCCTACCTTTTTGGCCTGCCAGTTCCTCTCTGCTGAACCACAAGCTCACCAGCAGTGTGTCCACTAGCAGGTTCTTAAAGGAGAATTCTGGGATTTTTAAACCTGGCCTCTATACCCACAAAATCGCCTATTATACCGCAAAATAGGTCCAAAAAGTTTCGGAATTGCTCCGGTAGATTGGCTCAGTCGGCAGTCGCAAAACTGGCTCAATGGCTGCAACGTAATCTGTAGGGGCAAGTGTGCGCGGTCAGTATGTAAGTATGTCCACAAAAAGTGCTTATTTTTGTCATTGACAGGCTCAGATTGTTATTCGTGTGTCTGACACAATGAAAAAACAATGAAAGAAAAAACAAATACTCTCGACTTCTCCTTGAGCTAGACTTTAGTTTTCTGGTTGAAAAAGGTCTATTTTTGTAGCGATCCTTTCAGTAATGTTGTCAGACACACAAATAACAATCTCAGCCTATCAGTGGCAAAATCAAGCACTTTTAGTGGACGTACTTTGACCGTGCCTCTATGCCCCTACAGATTACGTTGCAGCCATTGTGCCCATTTCACGACTGCCGACTGAGCCGATCTACCGGAGCAAGTCCGAAACTTTTTGCGGTATAATAGGCGATTTTGTGGATATAGAGGCCAGGTTTAAAAATCCCAGAATTCTCCTTTAAGTTACAACCATGAGAGGCGCCTACCACATTTTGGCCACAGCTCCTAGCAGTTGCTACAACAACAGAGATTTGGAACAGGGTTCATTCTCGACTCAACGTCCCCAACCTTCACCTGGATATAGGAGAAGCTTTCTCGGAGGAGTTTTCCATCTGACATTCCGAGCAAACCATCACTACGTTTGGGTTGACCACATCTGGCCAGAAGCCTCTTCCAACATCAGATGGTGATCGCTCAGCACCTCTTTATCCAAGTGTCCAGAAGATATGTCCTCAGGTCTGATGAAACAACAAAGTCGATCATCAGCCTTTGGCCCAAGTTGCTCTGGTATAAAGTACACTTATGAACCTCCTTGTGTGGGAACTTGCTATTCATTATGGACAAAACATGGCTAGCAGAGAAGTCCAATAACAAGACACTTCTTGGGTTGGGAAGCCATTCCTTCCAATTACATCCCTCCAGGACTCACAGTCATTGCCAAGCTGACTGTTCAATTCTCCCAGTAGGACTATGGAGTTGGTAAATTGAGCCTTCTGCAGCACCCAACCCACCCATCTCAAAGAAGGCTGAGTAATCTGAACTGCTGTTAGGTACAAATGCAGAACAGTTGGAATTTTCCTCTCTGTAGCTTGTAGTTGTGTCACTGAGGTGACCCTCTCATCCTCAGGGGCAAACTCCCAGCCACAAGGCCCTTGTTTGAGATCAGCACTCCCAGGCCTAGCTCCAGGAGTGGGCCCTGCTATCCCTGATACAGGCACGTTTACGGTCATGGGCTTCATAACCCTAGAGTTAGCTAGTTATTAGTTAGTTAACTAGTTAAATACCAACCTCCCGGGTGGATGGCCATGCTGGAGATCCATTTGGAGTTGGCCTGGAGTTTCTTGGTCAGCTCCTGCTTAACAAGGTTGTAGATTCTAACGGAGCGCTGCGTTGCCACAAAGAAATAGGGCCTGACAGGGTGGAAGGATACGCACTGAACCAGGCCCTTGTTACGCCTGAAGGGGTTCTGGCTCCGTCTCTTGCTCACCTGATGAATGAATACCTGCAGGTGGCTGGAGTGATCTGGCATGACAGATGCCAGATAGTCACCTTTAGCATGCCATACCACCTGTTGGACAGCCTGAGAAATACAATATACTGTTATATTTCATTTTACTATATTACTATATTTACTATATTACTAACATTATACTGTTACTATACTTTTATTACTTGCTATTCTAGCATAACATTTAACATGCCACACCACCTGGTGGACAGCCTGGGAAATACATACAATACAATGTTATATTAGTTAGGTTAAATCTGGAGTACTACTAGTACTGCTGCTATTAGTGCTACTCAGACAGAACAGACAAACAGAAACTAGTTGGCCATCATTAACGTGTCATGCCACCTGCTGGACAGCTTGGGAAATACAGGATGTACAGTTATTGTACTGTCATTATACAATATTATCCTATGACTCTTCGGTTACCAGACATGACAGATGCCAGCTGGCTCCTTTAGTGAGCTTGGGAAATACAATACACAAAACTATTCTACTCTAATCAATTGCTATTGTACTGTGAATCTACTGCATCTTCCAGCGTGCCACACAACTTGGTGGATGTGTGTGGATATATATGTGTATACAAAATATGAGTGTGTGTGTGTGTGTGTGTGTGTGTGTGTGTGTGTATATATACAGTACTGTGCAAAAGTCTTAGGCACGTTTAAAACAAATCCGTACAGCGAAGATGCTGTGATGCCCCATCAGATCTGGATTTTCCACCAAAATGAACTTTCATATATTGTGTTTACTCTGCTTGCCCAAACTCGGCATCTATTGCAGCCCAACCGTCCTGGTAGGGGGATCCCTCTCTGAGTAGCCCCTCCCTCTCTGAGTAGCCCCTCCCTCTCTGAGTAGCCCCTCCCTCTCTGAGTCGCCCCTCCCAAGGTTTCTCCCAATTTTCCAATAAGGTTTTTGTGGGAGTTTTTCCTTGTCCTCTGTGAGGGTCTAAGGCTGGGGGATGTCGTGTACTAATCATTTATTATTTTCACATGTTGGGCTGTGAAGCCCTTAGAGACTGTAACGGTGATTAAGGGCTGTACAAATAAATGTGATTTGATTTCAGAAATAATTAAATTAAAAGTTCCTAAATATCAAAATTTGACAATAAAGAGCAGTATTACATTACAGTCATTTAGCAGACGCTTTTATCCAAAGCGACTTACAAGTGCATTCAACAAAGGTAGGTAAGAAAACTACTAGTCACCAGAAATCATAGGTGCATTTCCTTCCTAAACAAGCAACTAAGAGCAGAACTAGTGTTAATGCAAGAGTGCAATAAGTTAGCAACCTACTTATCTTAACAAATGATAATGTAAAAAGTCATGTAAAAAAAAAAAGAAAAAACAAAGAATAAATAAAAATCTGGGGCCAAATTCATATTAACAAATCTAAGGTACCTAGGACTTTTGCACAGTACTGTATATGTGCATGTTCTCACTTTAGGATGTTGTATTTTGAGGCGGATCCCCTGGCTAAGCTCCTCCCCCTCAGCCTCACTCCAGGTGACAAGCTCCACTCCCTGGACAGGCTCTGCCCCCTGCTGACCTGATAGGAGGAGCTCTGAGGAGGAAACAACCTGTCTGTCTGCCAGAGCAGGAGACAAGATCAACACCAGGGAGTCTCTGGAGGACAGAGAGACAGACGGGTCATTAGAGACATATAGACAGACTGCAAGCTAAACAGACACACAGGCAGGTCCTTACAGGGCGATAGCCAGCAGACAGACAGCAGGATTTGGGTTCCAGGCCACGCCCCTCACAGCTCCGCCCACCTGGATGGTCTTCAGACAGCGAGACGAACACACCTCCCAGAACCTGACAGTACCATCATCACTACCTAACACACAAACAGAGACACCGAGTGTGTGGTAGATGATAGAATACTCGGACCAGCATTTCAACACAGCGACCAGCATCATCAAACTAAGAAAACAGTGTGGTGTTTTCCAAGTAGAAGACGGAGAGGAACATGCCATCGGTGAACTACAGCGTCTCCAAGACAGAAGACCTGTGAGGCTTAATGAGGCTTAATGCAGCGCTTCTACACACACAGTCCAGCAATGTGTTACCTGAAGCCAGCCATTGTCCTGTAGGAGAAACACTGATGGAACGAACCAGATCGCTGTGACCCCGATACACCTACACACACACACACACACACACACACACACACACACACACACACACACACACACACACACACACACACACACACACACACACACACACACACACACACACACACACACACACACACACACACACACACACACAGTTAGTGTGTGTTTGTCAGAAGGAATAGGTTTAGGTGATGGTAGTCTGCCATCAGGGCGGGCGCTACGCTAACATCATGACCTACTCAAAACATGTGATGTTCCCAAAAATATTGGGGAATTTTAAGGCTGTTCTTTTGTCAAGACAGCAGTCTACTAAACCCAATCACACAAACATAGTGTGTATATATATATATGTGTGTGTGTGTGTGTGTGTGTGTGTGTATACCAGGGACTGTGTGGTAGGGAACGGTTGAAGGTCTTTGGGTTTTGGAAGTTTTGGAATCAAATCTTCTGGATTCACATTAACCTGGGGGAGAGAGAGAAAGTTGGGCTGGAAGTCTGTTGTGACATGATGACAGAAATAGATGTGAATGTGAGACAGTTCTTATAGAGTTGTCAGATTTATCATTTGTCAAAACTGGACAATGAGCGGCGTGCATGCATGTGTACGTTCAACGACAGGTTTATCTGATGGAGGTTTTTTCATATTACCGTTTACTGGATTCTACAGTATTAGAACTTTGGCCATTACAATGCTGTTGATTTAGGCTAGTTGCAGAGAAGGCCTGTAAGGAGGTAACGGTGTGTGTACCCTCATCTTCCTCTGCCGGGGACAGAGGTAAAGGTCCAAACAGCGTTCAAATCTTTCGTGGACAAAACGAGGAAACGAAGGAACCAAACGGAGGCTGGAGAACTTCCTGGGAATGAAAGGCAACTTCCTGTCTGCTGGATCCTGCTGCTCCCACAGTGCACGCTAAAGACAGACAGGCAGGCAGAGAGACAGGCAGAGAAGTACAGGTGAGTTACAGGTGACAGCACAACAGCACTGACATGGACATGTCACCTTCCAAATGCACAGTAGTTCTGGCAAGTACACTGAAACGAGATGAAACTAGAAACATCAACCGATAGGTACAAACAGACAGCAATAGTGTTATCAAGTGTATAACCATTCATTTCAATGGGGTCAAAGATATTCTTTTATTTGCTAGCTAGCTAGAAAAAAGTTAGATCTAATTTCATGTTGCTGACATAAACCGCTCTCTATCTGGTCCTCCGGAGAACTTTACACCGACTAGGAGGTGGTGTTAGTTTCCGGACACCTTGTGACCAGGAAGTTGTTACCTACCTCCTCCTCGTTAAGGAGGTACTCTGGTGGAGGGTTGTAAGACTCCTGGTGACCAGGAAGGGGTATTTTGGGGGCAGGGAGGTGCATCTTGTGCCTCCCCAGGACGGACGAGTCCTCATTCGCCCACAGGTCGTAGTATTGCACCCTGCTATCCTCCTCCGCCCGTCGAGGTTTAATCCAACCCATCTTTATAGCATGGACTAATTTAGAAACCTGGGGGGGGGGGGGGGGGGGGGGGGCGGGGGAGAGAGAGACCAAATCCAATCAACACATTAGAAAGGAAGGAGCACAAACGACAAATCAATAAATATATCCTTCATAATCTTTCAATTTAGTTCTTAAAAAGAATGTCTGGACTTGTCTTAATGTGAGTAGTATATACTATACAGTAGTGAGAAGTATATACTATACAGTAGTGAGTAGTATATACTATACAGTAGGGTGGGCGATATGACTTCAAATCAATATCACGATTATTTCAAACCTTTTCCTCGATTACGATTAATGAACAATTATTTATTTTATACAGGGTGTTTTATTTTGAAAACTGACCGGATGCTCTATGCCGTTCCTGTGTCTGACTTCCTGCCCGGCATGACATATTCGCTCATGGCTCGCGGAAAAAATAGACCAGACTATTGCAAACTATTGCTACAGTCTGAACCCGGTGTTAGTTGGACAGGGCGGAGCCACGTGACTGAACACTACGTAGTATTTTTTAAGGGGACAGTTCATGAACACAAGCATTGGGGAAAGTATTAACCGAATTAACCAACATGGGCAAGATTTAAGTCTGAGAGAGGCTCTGAATTTTCAGTTAATTGCCCAGCCCTACTATACAGTAGTGAGTAGTATATACTATACAGTAGTGAGTACTTTGTCTTACTGTGTTTGTTAGTTACCTTTTCCTTCTCTATCAGTGAAGGGATGAAGCTTCGTTTGTCTGCAGGTCTGTTGGTGACAGGATGAAGCATCACCTCCTTACTGAAATACTCTACTGATGGCTGAGGAGGAGGAAAAGAGGAGGAGATGTTGCTATGGTTACAGTGTAGCCAGGGATGCTAGCTACAGAAGTTTTGCAGAAGCTTGTAAATTACTGTAGCTGGTAATAAAATAATCTCAAAACAACATTTTATATTTTGGTACTTTGGTAAGTGCATACAATACAATATACCTGGTATTCGTTAAAATTGACATCTCCAAACTGTCCTCTCTGTAGACGATGAACCAACTGTACTTGTTCATCTGACAAGATGATGTCACTTCCTGTCTGCTTATCGTGGACTGTACGCCTAGAAACAGACAAAAAGACAGGCTGAGAGAGACAGACAGTCAGACAATAAAACCCAATGGGCTTTACTAGCTACATGCTAGCCTGTTAGTTTAAAACAGCAGGTTAGCTTGGTTAGCATTGCTTATTCAAACCAATGGGGCTCCTAGCTACATGGTAAGCCGTTAGCTCCTCCCTCCTCACCAGTAGTCAGCGTTCTCCATTTTGTCCAGGAAGTCGTCCAGCTCATCCTTGTTTCTAATTGGCTTGTAGATCTTCTTCCCGTCCAGGTCATAGCCAATGTGAGGATAGTCTTTGTACCACTCCATGGGAATGTTCCCCACCGTGTTCCTGATGTCCTGGAACGTTAAAGTACATTAGAAAACGTCAGAGAAGATCAGAGAACATTAGAGAGCTTTAGATATCAGAAGAATAGAGAACATTAGGAAACATTACATAACATAGTAGAACATTAAAGACCATCAGAGAACACTGGATAACACAGAAAACATAGAATAGTGAATGTCAGAGAACAAAACTATTGGAGATCCTCTCAGACGGAGAGGATCTCCTCGCGTCCTCACCTCCTCGTCTGATGTGTCGTGTTCATACTCATCCTCCTTCTCTCCTATTTCCTTCTCCTCCTCTGCTTCTTCTCCCTCTTTCATCCCTCTCTTCTTCTTGTCCTCCTCAAGGACAGACGATGCCTCCAGCTGGAAGAACAACAGAACTTTGGATCCATCTTATTCAGTTTTCATGGCTCAGCATCAGAATAACGTTCTTCATGATGTTTTATAAATGTAGTTTAGTTCAACTGAATGAAGACTAAGTCGTCTCAATCCTGGGCCCTGATTGGTCGACACCACCAGCTCCTCTACTTCTAACGAGGTCAACCTGCTGAGTGGAGGCTTTCAGTTCAAACACTGTTAACTGGCCTGATTGGACGGATTTCAGGAAGTCTAGTGAGGGAGCCAATCAGGACCAAGTCCAGTTGTGATGCGTTTACTGGAGTTGGTCTGTAACTGCTTGTAACAAAAGGGTTAAATTTTTTGAAAATGCTGAACGAACGTCTTTGTTAAACTCATCTAGATGTAGAGCGAGAGAGAGAGACAGACAGACAGACAGACAGCTACTTTACCTGAGGTTTTTCTCCCTCCTCTGATCCAGCCTTATCTCTACTCTTCAGATCTTCATCTTCATCATCAGATCCCTCTGATTCTTCACTCTCACTCCCAGAATCCTCTAGTCCAGAGAACACACTGTCCTCACTGTCTGACAGATCTTCATCACCAGGCAGCTTGTTGTTAAAGACTAAGATCTGGAGGAGAAACAGGTCGGATAATGATGGGTAAACTACTAGTAGAGATAATGATATTTAAACTACTATTAGAGATGATGGGTAAACTACTAGTAGAGATAATGATATTTAAACTATTATTAGAGATAATGATGAGTAAACTACTAGTAGAGGTAATGATGGGTAAACTACTAGTAGAGATAATGATATTTAAACTACTATTAGAGATAATGATGGGTAAACTACTATTAGAGATAATGATATTTAAACTACTATTAGAGATAATGATGGGTAAACTACTAGTAGAGATAATGATGGGTAAACTACTAGTAGAGATAATGATATTTAAACTACTATTAGAGATAATGATGGGTAAACTACTAGTAGAGGTAATGATGGGTAAACTACTAGTAGAGATAATGATATTTAAACTACTATTAGAGATAATGATGGGTAAACTACTAGTAGAGATAATGATGGGTAAACTACTATTAGAGATAATGATATTTAAACTACTATTAGAGATAATGATGGGTAAACTACTAGTAGAGGTAATGATGGGTAAACTACTAGTAGAGGTAATGATGGGTAAACTACTAGTAGAGATAATGATATTTAAACTACTAGTAGAGATAATGATGGGTAAACTACTAGTAGAGATAATGATATTTAAACTACTAGTAGAGATAATGATGGGTAAACTACTAGTAGAGGTAATGATGGGTAAACTACTAGTAGAGATAATGATATTTAAACTACTATTAGAGATAATGAGGAGGTAGAGCGGGTCGTCCGCTAATCAGAAGATCGGCGGTTCGATCCTCCAGTCCTCCAGTCCACTGACAAGACACTTCGGTGTGTGAATGTGTACGAATGGTTAGTTTCCCCTGATGTGCAGGTTGGCATCTTACATGGTAGCGCCCTGCCATCAGTGTGTGAATGGAGTGTAAAGCTTTGAGTGGTCGGAAAATACTAGAAAAGCTCGTACAGTCCATTTAAAATCTGATTTGTGAGATTATTAAGACAGCGGATAGTTACCAAATAATTACTGATAAAATACCAGGACCACGTCTGTCAAAGAGACCATCTAACCTATATAACACGTCTACTTTAGAAACACGCCACAGAAATGATTAGTTATCACAGCAGCTTCCGCTTAAATCATCAATTTTCTATCTCTGATCAAACTAGTTAAACTAGTCAACAACTTTGTATTACAGCGTTAGATGCAGATGTAGTCAATATCTGACCAGTCAACTTTACCAACAGGCTCTCTACAGAGACCGAAAGCTACATGCTAACAGCAGCTAGCCGGCTAGCCCCACCAGACCAGTTTAACCTGACCAGTTTCACCATTTTAACTAATTTAACCTCTTTAGGAATGCAGAAAGCCATCCTCACATCTTCCTCCTCCTCTTCTTCCTTCTTGCTCCTCTTCTTCGGTGTTTTATCTTTAACTTTACTCATGGTGTCTCTCTCGTTTTCATCCACTCCACTCCGCATGCTTTCCTCGACAACGGAGCAGCACGTGGGAACCTGTGGGGTCAAAGTTCACAGGTCAGTGACTTCCGCAAACAGTGTTAATGCTGCGTTCATGTCTCCTGTTTCCTACATTTCAATCAAAAAATCGATAAAGACAAGGTAAGAGAACTAAGAATACATCACTTTTACCATGAGTTGTTGGCTTCCATGCTTTGTGATATTTCCAAAGGCACGTGAAGGCAGCATTATAGTCTCCAAACATGTTTTGTACTGATATCGCATCACAAAACGTTTGGTGTGAAATGACTCAACATCACTGAAATATCGTCACACAAAGAATGATCAAAATAAAGTTAATATGGAAAAATAAAGGAGAGAATAAATACAAATTGCTTTTATCCTCCATTATGTCAAATGTCGCAAATGCCTGATGAAATAAATTAATTGATTTGTTGTCTCCATTTCTATTCCATTTTAAATGTAATAAAAAAAAGAAACAAATCAAATCAAATCAAATCACAGCCCTTAATCACTGTTACAGTCTCTAAAGGCTTCACAGTGCCCAACGTGTGAAACAATGAATGGTTAGTACACGACATCCCCCAGCCTTAGACCCTCACAGAGGACAAGGAAAAACTCCCAAAACTACTCAGAGAGGGAAGGGCTACTCAGAGGGATTGGGCTGCAAAATGTCGAGTTTGGGCAAGCAGCGTATACACAGTGTATAATAGTTTATTATGGTGGGACATCCAGAGCTGATGTGCAAACGGTAGTTAATTAATCAACGATTTTTAATCTCCTGTAAAATGACGTCACTAGAACGCGACAGCCACCGACTACTGGATGTTTTTGTTCCGCCCAAAACAAATTTGGTCTGTTATACATATAATGGATGGAAATGGAAACATACTTGAACTGAAGGATTTTAATGCTAAATATAGCACGAGTTGCTCCAATGAGATCTATAAGAAAGTCTCACAGAATATCCCAAAAGTCTTTATTCAGTTGATAAAGAACAATATTTTGAACATACCGACTCCAAATTTACACAAAGTGAAGATAGATGATCTGGACCTCGTAAACGAAAAATGTAACAACAAGTTTTTAAAGCTATACTTAGTAAACATCTTATATCCAGGTAGAACAAAAAGCTCACTCACTCTTAAAGATTATAACAAATCTGAAATATCAACTATTCGAACAAAATACTTAAAATTCCCAATTCCCCCTAAGTGTAAAGAAGTTCATTTTAAAACTGTAAACAACATTTATCCCTCAAATGAATTTATGAATATGAAATCTATTAAATTTGTGGTGGATAACTGTTATATTTGTAAAACGAATCTGGAAACGACTGAGCACCTGTTTTATGAATGTGAGACTGTCCAGGAATTGTGGAAATCTCTCCACGACTTGATATCGTCCAGCTCCAGAAACATTGACTTTTGGTCCTTTCAAAATATTCAAATAGGAGTAATCCTCAAAGATAAAAAAAACCCGGAGTTTTTAGTGAATAATCTCATTATTATTACAAAATATTACATACACAAGTGTCGATATGCCAACCCCCCCCCCCCCCCCCCCTCATGGCTTGCTCTTAAGAATGAACTCTCCTTGTTACAAAAATGTCTGAAACAAATAAATAATCCCCATGCAAATAAACTGTACACATTTATAGCAAATTTTAACCTATCCTAAACCCCTTGTATTTAATTAGTATGGATTTACTTGTTTATATGATTTTAATTTTAATTGTTTTAATTATTTATTTTATGTTCCTCTCATTCTTTCTTTCTTCTCTATATCTGTTGTATGTTTGCTTTGGAAAGGTGATATACACCACAGTGATAATTTTTCAATTTGGATTTTCATGGAGGTGTGAATTTACTTTAAAATGTAAGATTATTATGTTCTTGTATGAGTTTGTCATCGTTCATGTAATGTTGTTTGTTTAAATAAAGTTCAAAAAAAAAATAAAAAATGTTTTTGTTCCGCCTTGGTCCGTTTCGCTAAAGCTTCCCCCCGCAAATCAACCATGGCGGAACGAGGCTATAGTTTCTCTCTTACCACTGTCAGGTCAGTTTAACGGTTCTGTTGCCGTGAAATAAAAACATGTCGATTCTTATTTTTCTGTCCGGGTGTCTTAGAGGATTCTCCTGTAGTCGTGAGTTTGTGGGATTAAAACGGGTCCGTTTGTGGGAGTGGAAGACGGAGACGCACCGTCACACACAGCGTTATCCTGCAGTGACAGTGGGTGAATGGAGCCAAAGATAAGCTAACTCTCCGGCTAGCTAAAAACTTTAGAAATTAACTTAATCTGTCACATACATGCACTGAAATTCACACCCCTGACTAGATATACACACACAACATATCACCCCACACACATGCATTTTTCAGGTCAGAGGACAGAGCGCAGCCATTGAATGGCGCAGCTTTGCTCAAGGGAACTGCGGCAGTGTTGGTGGGCACCGCATAGCTGTGACACCACATCATTTCCCCCCAATCACCAGTCCACAGATGGAATACACCCTTCTGGTGGTGCCGGGGACCGAACCAACAACCGTCCGATGATGAGATGCTTTAGTGGATTTTATCAGAATTAACACAGTTCCACTAACCAGTACAACTAGTCTGCCACTAACCAGTACAACCGGTCCGCCACTAACCAGTACAACTAGTCTGCTCCTATTGTGTACACTATATTAATACTGTTTTTCTATTGTCTGCGGTGGCTGCAGGAGCGCCGTCTGTAGGCATCAAAGGTACATTACTAGCAGATAACAAAACACACACACACACACACACACACACACACACTGTCCCTCTGTCTCAACAGACTGTACTCAGAACTAAACCACATCAGTGGAAATGTAATGCAGATGCTCCAAGTTACCGTCCAGCCACTTCCTGTCTGGTGTGTTTCAGCCTCCAACAGCGTTGTCCTGGCAACAGAGAAGAAGCAGAAGTCCATCCTGTAGGATGAGCAGAGCGTCCACAAGGTGGAGGCCGTCACCAAACCCACCGGCGTGGTGTACAGTGGCATGGGCCCGGACTACCGGTGGGGGGGGTTATAGATTAATCTCCAGCAGGTCACAGTAGGTGAGTTCGAACCTGCGACCTCAACGTTGGTTAAGGTCTTTTTACGTTCATAAATCTGATAGGTCAATTTCTGGCAAAGCGGGAGCCTGAATTTAATCCTACCTGTAGAGCAGGGGTGTCAAACTCATTTTAGTTCAGGGGCCACATACAGCCCAATTTGATCTCAAGTGGGCCGGACCAGTAAAATCATAGCATAATAACCTATAAATAACGACAACTCCAAATTTCCCCCTTTGTTTTAGTGCAAAAAAGTACAAGTACATTCTGAAAATGTTCACATTTAATGAACTATCTTTTTACAAAACATGAAGAACCTGAAATTTCTTAAGAAAAATAAGTGCAATTTCAACAATATTATGCCTCAGTTTATCATTTACACACGTGCATTACAACTTACAGATCACAGTGTATCTACAAAGGCACAAAACATTTAGTCACAGGTATCTGGAACTGAACAATATAGTATTTTACTTTATGATCAAAACAACTTGTCAAGATCTAGAAATTATTTTAAATTTACATTCATTTCGATATCTGTGTAGTAATCCTGACCACCTGAACTGACACACCACACCATACAAACTAAAGTGGGAACTATTAAGGAAGAAGGTTAAGTTATCACCCTGCCTTGTAAATGTATACAATTTATACATAAAAAAATACATAAAAGTTGTGGCAGTGCATGAACAATATGGTTCCACCAAACCAAACTCTTTTGTACTGAAGCTGCTGACTGACATTATATTGCACAATGTTCAGTGTCTTTAAATATTTCCACAGTAAGTATTAATTTTCACTACTATACTCTTTTACTAACTATATTCTTCAGGGTGCAAAAGTGTCTGAAGCAGCATTTTACATCAAGTAGGCTTACTCAGTGTTTAATTTGCTCCTGAAACTTGGCATCTTTTAGCCTTCACAAGTGCATCAATATCAGGCGTCAAATCCTGAGTAGCAGCCAATGCCAGGGTGTCATTTAAGTGCTTGTGTGTGAGCCTTGAGCGCAGCTTTATTTTATTGATGCTCATTACAGAGAAAACTTGTTCACAAAGGTAGGTAGTCCCAAACATGCACAAAACTTTTGCAGCAAGGGCTGTCAAGTTTGGGTACCCTGGCAAGAGATACTGATAAAATGTGTCCAAGCCCACCGAGGCAAATTTGTCCTTCAAATCTGAATCACACTGCAAGTCAATTATTTCAAGTTGGATGTCGACGGGCAGATCAGAAGCCTCGACTCTGAATGGCGAGCGAAAAACTGCAAATTCTGTCTCAAGTTCACCAAAGACCTGAAACCGTTGCTCAAACTCCCGCAGCAATCCTGTAATCTTGTCTTTGTAACGAAGACATTTTGGGTAATGAGGGTGCCACAGAGTGTAATGTTGACAGCAAAAGAACACATAGAATAGATTATAATAACGATAAGGCAAACTTGCCTTTTATGGAACCCCCCAGCTCCAGCATGAACAGGTTGGTACCACCACATCCTCCACCCTGACCCTGAACACCGGCGCCCCGCAGGGCTGCGTGCTCAGCCCTCTCCTGTACTCCCTGTTCACGCACGACTGCGTGGCAAAACACAGCTCCAACACCATCATTAAGTTTGCTGACGACACGACCGTCATCGGCCTGATCACCGACGGCGACGAGACGGCCTACAGAGAGGAGGTCAGAGCCCTGTCATCCTGGTGCCAGGACAACAACCTCCATCTCAACGTCGGCAAAACTAAGGAGCTGATCGTGGACTACAGAAGGGGCCAGAGCACGGGACACGCCCCCATCGACATCAACGGGGCGGCGGTGGAGAGAGTCAGCAGCTCCAGGTTCCTCGGTGTCCACATCAGTGAGGACCTCACCTGGAACCACCACGCCGACATCATCACCAGGACAGCAAGACAGCGACTCTTCTTCCTACGCAGGCTGAGGAGGATCAACATGGACCCCAGGATACTCGCGATGGTGCACCTGTAGAAGTTGCAGAGTATCCTGACCGGCTGCATCACGGCCTGGTACGGCAGCTGCGCTACAGAGGTGAACGCTGCACCACGCATCACCAGGTCGGAGCTGCCCTCCATGGAGGTCCTCTACCAGGTCCTCTACCAGCAGCGTAGCAGGAAGAAGGCCAGCAGGATCCTGAAGGATCCTTTCCATCCCAGACACAAGCTGTTCTGCCTGCTGCCCTCAGGCAGACGGTTTTGTAGCATCTGGACTCGCACCACCAGATTTAAAGAGTTTTTTTCCCACAAGCCATCAGGCTCTTGAACAAACACACCTGAGCCCCCCCCCCCCCACGCACAACAGGCCACTTTACACTCCGCTACACTTTATAACGTAGAACTTTTGTACTTATAACTATATATAAATTATGACATAAACAGACATAAATTATGTCTGTTAATATTTGCTCTTAGCATTAGCGTACAGAGTCTGAGAGGCATAAGAATTTCATTGCCAACTTTTGCTTTTTTGTGAATGTTGTGCATAAAAACCTTGTATCCTTGTATCCTTGTATCCTTTGCTTGCTTGACAGTGTTGTGTGCGACCCCCAGTGGACAAATTTGAAATAGCAGTTACTTTTATTGAAAAATTGGTAATTCCGGGATTTTCCAACCTGGCCTCAGGCTCAGATTGTTATTCGTGTGTCTGACAACATTACTGAAAGGATCGCTACAGAAATAGACAGTTTTTAACCATTTATATGTAAAAACATATAAATACATGTTTTTTGTATGTTATGGAAATGTCTTTGACACCCTTATGGAAAATAACATGATCTCAATCTTTTCATTATTTATCGCGATGATGATTTCTGTCCATATCGCCCTACTGAGCAACTTGGTGTTTTATTGATTTGTCTTATTCAAATTTGGATCCCAAACATTTTCCTAAAACACTTCTTGCCTACTGTTACGAGAAGCGCTACCTTATGTCTTTCTAGGATAGTTCCATTGAACAGCTCTCTCTAACACAAAGGTGTTTGTTGTAAGATATGGATACCAGTGACAAAAGGAATGCTGGCTGAAGTCTGGTGTTGGATGCAGAGCTCACCAGTCTGGCTAGGCCAGCCCAAGCTTTGGCTCTCCAGTCTCCTCTGGTTTCTTCCAGTCACTTTATTATAGTTGAATTATTAAAAGGATATCATCAATAGAAAACAAAACAGTCCAGGCAGGGCTGCAGGTCATAGCAGTCAATCAAACTGGTAGGCCTTTGTGTCTACCGCTAGGTGAGCACCATGTGCTTGGCTCACCATGGCCCAACAGAAGAGGAAGGGGCGGAGCCTCAGTCCAAACCTCCCTCTTATACTCAGTCCAATCACATGACTACAAATGAGACTCTGCTCGTCAGCCAGCATTGAAAGATGAGAGAGAAGGATGTGTGCCTAAGACCTACAACATATGAAAACATGTGGAACGGCCTGCATCACATCCTGAACTGGACTCATTCTACTGAACTATTTGACTCTACAATATTTTGTGCTGTCATGTATTGCACACCCTTTTGTCCTGGTGGGAGGTGCCACTTTGAATTACTCTGCCTTTTTTTCTCCTATGGGTTTCTCTGGGAGTTTTTCCTTAGACTGGTGGTGCCGGCTGTTCAGGTTGGGTAGGCAGGTTAGGTAGGCTTGCTATGTCCTCCTCTCTGTTAAATCCTTTCAATCCATCATCCTGTTTTCATGTGCCTTTCAGCCCTTGACAATAAGCACTGGCCCGGAGGTGTTTTGAGTGGTCCGGGCCAGTAAACGGGCCACCACATTTTAAATTACTTTATACACTTTTTCCTACCTTATCGATGCTCAAATAATGAAAATCTTCATGTCGAAATCGGTAAACTTTCTTTTAATCCGCCATTTTGATTCAGTTCGTGTCCGCTCGGCTAACTTGGGCGTGCGTTCGGAAATCAAACGTACGCTCACTTCAGACAAACCGCTCGTTTACACTAGACGTTGCTGGAGGAGTCTGGATTCGGAAATGGACCAAACTTACGTAATAGGTGACCATCAGCATCCCGCCTCATTACACACTTGACCACCTTTGACCACTGCCCGTATACATGTACTATTAAGAAGAGAATTCATTCACAATTAAGTAATTAGACATGACTTTTCGCCTGAAGCCTCCTGAATTGTTGTTATTGTTATAACAACAATGGACCCTGGACCTTGGGGGCAACATACCCGGTCATTACAATGAAATAAAATAAAACTGAAGATTTAAAGAAGTAATAATATTTAATTATAGTGTTTTTGTTTTAGATAAAGCTTATTAGTACAGTACAAGGTAAGGTGTCTGCAAAGAAAAGAATCCATGCCCTCCCCACTTTTAAGTTGAAATTAAACAAATTTCAATTTGAAACTCAATAATTTCATCTTAAAATTACCGGCTTGGGACGGTCACATTGGTAAGTGCATGCTAGATTTTAGTGCAAATAAGGCAGAGGTAACAATCACAAAAAGCCATGTCTAAACTACTGAAAGCAAGCTCGCACATAAAAGCAAGCTATATGAAGTGCATGCACTATCAATATGGCGAGTTACATGAACGGAAATAATGATATTTCGATTCGCAAAAAAAAAACGGTATCCGCACACCTGGTTTTAGAGCAGGGCCACCAACTTTTGAGCAGGGCCACCAACCATCAAATCTACTGGCCCTGTGGGCCACCAACTTAAAAAGCTTATTGTCAAGGGCTGCCTTTGTACTGATTATATTCTGTAGACACCATAATTGTCATTTGATTAAAAGTGACAACTGATGGTCGATCAGCTTGTCAGGGTTAGACTAGTTTGTGATAAAGTATATATAAATAAACTGCTGCTGCTAATAGTGACATGCTACGTGTCTGTAGGGGGGCTACTTTGCATGGAAGGCAACAGCGATGGGGAAGAACTACGTCAACACAAAACGTTCCTAGAGAAAAGGTAAAAAGTCAAAAGTTAACCTATACACAGGAAGTGATGTCACTATATCAGGTGCTAATATGCTCCATTTATGTCATGAGAGTGTATACATGTCATAACGTTAAGATTCAATGTCCTAAACTTTTTAATTTTTTCAACTTTTTTCTTTCTTTCTGTCTTTCTCTCAGGTACGAGGAGCTGGAAGACGCCATCCTGACCCTGAAGGTGACCTTTGACCCCTGACCCTAACCATGGTCCTCCACACTTTCAGTTAAATGTGTACACTCTGTTCTCATCTACATTAAGATCTTTACAGGCTGCAGTTGGCTGTATTTGAAGTGTGTGTGAGGGAGAACATCGAGGTGGGGATCTGTAACGAACGAGGCTTCAGAAAACTTTCTCCCTTTGAGGTTAAAGATTATCTGGCTGCTATCGCGTAGTCCTGCTGGATCCTAATCTGATCCCTTTATTCCACCGGATCACTGAGTCCTGCTGGATCCTAATCTGACTGCTTTATTCCACCAGATTACCAGTTCAGCTCCTGTCCAATAAACCAGACTAGGAAGGAAATGGATCCACTTGTGGTTTTACAGTTTGATACAGATAATTTGTGATTAAAGGTTGTGAATATGATTTTGTTACATTTTGGATTCAGGTTTTCACTAGTAACTACTAACTAAGTAAAACACTAGTAACTAGTGAAAACCTGCTTAACAACTCCTCTGGTTAAGGTGTGTTAGAGTTCAACCTAACCTGTGTAGCATTGATCCATTCTACAATAAATATGTAATCAGACTGGGTGTGATGATGTTCATTTATGAGTATTTTACACAGAAGTCTCACACTGACGGACTAAAGGTCTGAGGTAGTGATGAAGATGAAGAGTAGCGCTGCAGAAAGCCATCCAGGCTAAAGACCCTCCCCCAGCCAACTCCAGACTCCATGCTGATGAACTGGTCCAGGTTCATCTGGGACTCTGAGAGGAAACGCATCAGACTGCATTAACATGGCACGCTAACCCGGTAAACGTGGTAAAACCATCTAATGGCACGCTAACCCGGTAAACGTGGCAAAACCATCTAATGGCACGCTGACCCGGTAAACGTGGTAAAACCATCTAATGGCACGCTGACCTGGTAAACGTGGTAAAACCATCTAATGGCACGCTGACCCGGTAAACGTGGCAAAACCATCTATGGCACGCTGACCTGGTTAACGTGGTAAAACCATCTAATGGCACGCTGACCCTGGTAAACGTGGTAAAACCATCTAATGGCACGCTAACCCGGTAAACGTGGCAAAACCATCTAATGGCACGCTGACCCGGTTAACGTGGTAAAACCATCTAATGGCACGCTGACCCGGTAAACGTGGTAAAACCATCTAATGGCACGCTAACCCGGTAAACGTGGTAAAACCATCTAATGGCACGCTGACCCGGTAAACTAGTAAAACCATCTAATGGCACGCTGACCCGGTAAACGTGGCAAAACCATCTATGGCACGCTGACCTGGTTAACGTGGTAAAACCATCTAATGGCACGCTAACCCGGTAAATGTGGTAAAACCATCTAATGGCACGCTAACCCGGTAAACGTGGCAAAACCATCTAATGGCACGCTGACCTGGTAAACGTGGTAAAACCATCTAATGGCACGCTGACCCGGTTAACGTGGTAAAACCATCTAATGGCACGCTGACCTGGTAAACGTGGCAAAACCATCTAATGGCACGCTGACCTGGTAAACGTGGTAAAACCATCTAATGGCACGCTGACCCGGTTAACGTGGCAAAACCATCTACGTGGTAAAACCATCTAATGGCACGCTGACCTGGTAAACGTGGTAAAACCATCTAATGGCACGCTGACCCGGTTAACGTGGCAAAACCATCTAATGGCACGCTAACCCGGTAAACGTGGCAAAACCATCTAATGGCACGCTGACCCGGTAAACGTGGCAAAACCATCTAATGGCACGCTGACCCTGGTAAACGTGGCAAAACCATCTAATGGCACGCTGACCCGGTTAACGTGGTAAAACCATCTAATGGCACGCTGACCTGATAAACGTGGTAAAACCATCTAATGGCACGCTGACCTGGTAAACGTGGTAAAACCATCTAATGGCACGCTGACCCGGTAAACGTGGCAAAACCATCTAATGGCACGCTGACCCGGTTAACGTGGTAAAACCATCTAATGGCACGCTGACCCGGTAAACGTGGCAAAACCATCTAATGGCACGCTGACCTGGTTAACGTGGTAAAACCATCTAATGGCACGCTGACCCGGTAAACGTGGTAAAACCATCTAATGGCACGCTGACCTGGTAAACGTGGTAAAACCATCTAATGGCACGCTGACCTGACCCGGTTAACGTGGTAAAACCATCTAATGGCACGCTGACCCGGTAAACGTGGTAAAACCATCTAATGGCACGCTGACCCGGTTAACGTGGCAAAACCATCTAATGGCACGCTGACCCGGTTAACGTGGTAAAACCATCTAATGGCACGCTGACCCGGTAAACGTGGTAAAACCATCTAATGGCACGCTGACCCGGTAAACGTGGTAAAACCATCTAATGGCACGCTGACCCTGGTAAACGTGGTAAAACCATCTAATGGCACGCTGACCCGGTAAACGTGGTAAAACCATCTAATGGCACGCTGACCTGGTTAACGTGGTAAAACCATCTAATGGCACGCTGACCTGACCGTAAACGTGGTAAAACCATCTAATGGCACGCTGACCTGGTTAACGTGGTAAAACCATCTAATGGCACGCTGACCTGGTTAACGTGGTAAAACCATCTAATGGCACGCTGACCTGATAAACGTGGTAAAACCATCTAATGGCACGCTGACCTGGTTAACGTGGTAAAACCATCTAATGGCACGCTGACCTGACCCGGTTAACGTGGTAAAACCATCTAATGGCACGCTGACCCGGTAAACGTGGTAAAACCATCTAATGGCACGCTGACCCGGTTAACGTGGTAAAACCATCTAATGGCACGCTGACCCGGTTAACGTGGTAAAACCATCTAATGGCACGCTGACCCGGTTAACGTGGTAAAACCATCTAATGGCACGCTGACCCGGTAAACGTGGTAAAACCATCTAATGGCACGCTGACCCGGTAAACGTGGTAAAACAGGAGTAAACAGGCAATACACTTCAGCTCAAAGTCTGGCTATCTGCTAGCAAGCTGCAGCATTGCTCTTCCTGTTACCTGTGGTCTGGATGGGGGGGTAGGGTGGGGGGGGCATGCGCCAGGCCCCATCAGCGTCCTTCATGTGCGATCTGTCGGAGGCAAAGTTCTGCAGGAAGTTGTCAGCAGGAATGACACGCAACTTCCTGTTGGATAATCACAGTAAGTCATTAATATCAGAGTTATTTTAAACCAATAATCACTTCAGGTTCAGGGATCAATCCTTTATTGGTTCCAATGTTAATAAAAGGAAGTTCTGTTGAGATGAACAGAAGATAAAGGAAACCTGATGGTTGGTGTCGTACCTCCAGAATGCAGGTTTGACTCCGTGATCGGACCGGAAGGCCTGAGCGGCATAGAGCTGCAAACAGCACGGAAACGGCAAGACCGAGTCCAGATCATAAACCAGAGTGTGACCGGACCGGCTGAGCTGCAGCAGAACCACATGGTAGTCCTGAACAGAACAGAACCTTTAAAACAGCTGTGACTGACCTGAGCTATATCTATCATCTACTGTACCAGGGGTTCTTAACCTGCTGGAAGCTGATGTCGCGATGTGAATGTCCAGTGTTGTGGAAAGAAAAAATGGAGTGGTTTATAATCGGCAAAAGCAAAACACCACAAGATGTGTCGGCTAACAAACGCACGGCAGAGAAAGAATTGAAAGGGAAAAAAGCGAAAAGTAGGAATTTGGAGTATGGTTTCACTCCGACATGCGATGGAGAGTATCCACGAGTATCTATGCATGTGCGTCAGAGTGAGAGCCTGACGGAGTGCCTGCGTTCGACAGGAGATCAGGAGGATCAAGTCAGACTGTGGACCAGCAGCAGCGACTGTCCGTCAAGACCGGGTCGAATTATTCTGCTGTGGTGCAAATAAAGCGACCTGCTGGCCCGTTAACTCCGCCCTCCTGCCTGGTCTCTGTCTGTTGGCCCCGGTTGTAGTGAGCTTGCTGCTATGGTGTTTAGCATGTTATGCGTTATTACATTACAGTCATTTAGCAGACGGTTTTATCCAAAGCGACTTACAAAGGTGATAGTTGACACTATGTGGGGATCTGAACCCACAACCCTGAGACTGAGAGTCTCATGTTCTACCAACTGAGCTGTCTGGGACGGCGGGGTGTCACAAAATATTTTAACCATCAAAAGGAGGTTGCACTTGTTAAGAACCCCTGTACTGTACAATGTAGGTTTGGGAACAGCCAATGGGATGACTTGACTGTAGAACAACACTGACTGTACTGACCCAGATCACTGGTTGGTCTCCATGACCTGCCTTCTGTTTCCAGAGAGGAACCTGTTGGTAAAAAAAACATGTCTGGTTTAGAACCTGGTACAGATGTTGTAGATTCTGGTACAGATGTTTTAGAACCTGGTACAGATGTTGTAGATTGTGGAACAGATGTTTTAGAACCTGGTACAGATGTTGTAGATTGTGGAACAGATGTTTTAGAACCTGGTACAGATGTAGATTCAGGTAGAAATGTTTTACAACCTGGTTCAGATGTTGTAGATTCAGGTAGAAATGTTTTAGAACCTGGTTCAGATGTTGTAGAACCTGGTTCAGATGTTTTAGAACCTGATAGAGATGTTCTCCAGTCGGATCTCACCGTTCTGTGCTCATTTGAGATAAAAACCACAAACACTTCCTCCAGTAGCGACGGTCTCTCCTTCTGGATGAACTCGCACAGTTTCCACACATTTTCCTCACTGGAGAAGAAAAGGAAATTAGAAAGTACATTGTACAAGTTGGCTACCTTATTGAAGCCGGAAGACAAGTATTGCTTATGTGGGAGAAGTGTTTGTTAGCTTGTCCTAGATGGTCGCTAGGGTGATACTAGATGGTTGCTATGGTGTTACTAGATGGTTAAGTTGTGCTATTAGTAGGCCCTGGTCAGCTAGGCTGTAGTGATGAATCAATATATGTTGGTAAAATTAAAATAGCACTTTTATGATTGAGTTAAAAAATGGCTATGAATTTGAGTGGAGCATTGATGATTCTACAATGTGTGTGTATGTGCAGCTTGGTTTTCAAACAGACTTGAATATTTTGAAAAGTACACCTCATAGGGCTGATGTATTTACATGAGTAAAAGCATGAAAAGCTCAACATTTTCATCTCAACTGCTACCACTGTAGCAACTGAACAATCTATCATGTATTTTTTTTAAAAACTACCAATAAAACTATAAATATTTCATAAACTAGAAAAACATCAAAGCTACAAAAGCACTTGAATATTTTAAACTTCGTATGAAGTTTCTAACACAAACAATGTACTTGGAAGCCAAAAGAAATTTAAAAAAATAGGTGGAAATAACAGTAGCCACTAATAAGTAGAACCAGTAAAGCATTAGAAGAAACACATACAATACCAGTAGAACCAGTAAAGCATTAATTTGTGATACAGTAACGTTAAAGTACTGGTGATACTGGTATTTTACATGTCTACCGGTACAGTACTGGTGATACTGGTATTTTACATGTGTACCGGTACAGTACTGGCTATACTGGTATTTTACATGTCTAGACTGTAAAACTACGGTAGACTACTGGTAATACTGGTATTTTCGGTGCGGTATTTTACCAATAGCAGCTGGTATAAACGCAGTTGTCTCTGGACGGAGTGACGCGCTGGTCGCCGTTCATGACCAAAAAACACAAATAGCTGCTTCTAGCTTCATGTTGTGGTGTCACACTAAATGTGGTCCGGCGGAAATACATACATGACGCTGCTGGAGCTGGCGAGACTGTCGCCGGAAGTTATCGTTACCTTCCGAATAATGGTGCATTCGTTTGTACTCGGATATTTCCGAGTCGGTATTCCCGAATTCCGATCTAAATGTGTTCCAGCGCATGTGCTCGGGAAAACATGGACTACAACTACTACAGCGCCTATCAGTGAACTAGTAACGTTAACGTAAGTGGCTAGGAGAGAGAGAGAGAGAGAGAGAGTGTGTGTGTGTGTGTGAGTGAGAGAGAGGGGTGGGGGGAGCATTTCTGAGTAGGTCCAGGTGTGTGTGTGTGTGTGTCTTGCTGACATTGAGCTGTAGGTGGTTGTTATTGCACCAACAAACCTCTCCACCAGACTCCTGTATCATCCTCACGATGGAGGAGTCATCAGAGAACCTCTGGAGATGAGCAGACCCAGGATTGAATCTAAAGTCCAAGGTGTAGAATGGCGACAGTACCATTCCCTGAGGTAGACCCGTGTTGCTCACCAGCGTATCCGTGGCGACAGTACCATTCCCTGAGGTAGACCCGTGTTGCTCACCAGCGTATCCGTGGCGACAGTACCATTGCCTGAGGTACACCCGTGTTGCTCACCAGCGTATCCGTGGCGACAGTACCATTGCCTGAGGTACACCCGTGTTGCTCACCAGCGTATCCGTGGCGACAGTACCATTGCCTGAGGTACACCCGTGTTGCTCACCAGCGTATCCAGCATGCTGCCCTGTAGACGAACAAACTGGCCTGCTGGTGAGGTAGTCTGTGATCCAGCGTGTCATGGCGTGGTCTACCTGCATGGCTGCAAGCTTCTCTGCAAGCAGGAGAGGCTGGATGGTGTTGAATGAAGTCGACATGACATGACCATACAATACATCTTAGCTGTCAGGAGAATTAACTTATGATGATGGATGGATGATGAGAGCATCAGACAGCAGCTCAGGGTGATGAACACATGACAGGAAGCAGATGGAAGACATGTTCATGGTTGCTGGTTTGAATCCCAACCTCAGCTCCATCCTGAGATGTTCTTGTCAGTAGTGTGAAGACTTGTATAAATGTGATAGTTGAATACATGATGGGTGAACACACACAGAGTACTGGTTGAATATCGACCCCCCCACACATGTTCTTGAAGCTTCATAATGAAGTGGGTTCTGAACAGACAACCAACTTCTGAACCTGAGCTGATAAAAACAGCCAGAGGGTCGTCAGGTTTCTGTCAGTATTCATCATAAGATCCTGAATGAGACACTGAGATCAGCTCCAAGTCCTCGTGGTGCTGATCTGAAACAACACCCTGCATACTTTCTAACTCGCTACTGAAGAGCTGGGCCAGTTAACTTAGTAAACTAGTTACAATAGGAGGATCCCTCTCTGAGTAGCCCCTCCCTCTCTGAGTCGCCCGTCCCTCTGAGTAGCCCCTCCCGAGGTTTCTCAACATATCATCACATTATATACAATTACATATTATATTACATTATATACTTCCACATTACATTACAGTCATTTAGAGAGCATTCAACATGGGTAGGCAAGAGAACTACTAGTCACCAGAAGTTGTAAGTGCATTTCCTTCCTAAGCAGCATCTAAGAGCAGAAGCAGAACTAACACCAGATGAGCTGCAGCTTTCCGAACAAGCTCCAGAGGTCTGATGACAGCAAGGAGTCAAGAGATGACAAGAGTATGAGCTCCTGCTCCATCTCATCAGTGAGGAAGAGGAGAATCCTCTGATGCTGTAGAGTAGTATTGCTGAAGCTAAAGTTCATGCTGACCAATATCTATATGAAGATATAGATTCTCTTCTCTTTGTCAGCTTCTTGATTAAAGCACTAAAGCCTTGAACTTGTTGACCTTATGAGATTTGCAAGAAAGTCAACTTACCGGTCTGAATTCTGTTTTTATATTTGTTCTTTATTTGTTTAACACTGCAGCTGAAAGAAGGAGGCTCAAATAGTCTTACATGTCATAAGAAAACACATTAATTTAATGGATACACAACTGAGATTATAGTCAGATCTACAGGTGCCTTAATGATGGGACAGTGATATTGATGATATTGATGATACTGATGTTATTGATGATGATATTGATAAGCCTTTTTATCAGCACTTCAGCAGCAATTTTTTTAACAGCTTTCTTTCCTGGCTTTGGCAGCAGCAACTGTGTTGCTTTTATCCTGGATAATACTTTTTAATTCTTCATATTTATTTAATAGTTTTCTCTTCCTGTGTAAAATATGCAGCTCTAGTAGACTTGTCCTTGTTTGTGATTGGTCACATGGTGCAAACACAGCCTCTTTTACATGAACGCGCTCATAGATATTCTGGGTATGTTGAACTGGCTTCGTAGTATAGGCCTCTGAAGAGCTAAAGGGAGGCACGCTGACTGAAGGACTGAGCTAGGAAGCGGCATTGAAAACCTGGTTGATTCATGTGTTTACAAATAAACCCCCCCTCCGGCCAATCAACTCTCCATTGGAACAAATAAAGAAAATTTGGTAAAGGCACATTTATCCTACCAATTTCAGAGAGGCACGTTACCCCACCATTGAAAATTAGATTTCATTTGAGAGATGAGGGGAATAAAATCTGCTGCCTAAGAGCAGATGATGTATTAGAGTGATATTAACTCCAAGGTAGTTAAAATGGTTAAGATGGTCCATCGACTAACTCAGCTTGTAGTTCTAAAGCCAGCCTCCATCACCAAGTCCAATAACAGGGGATTGATGATGATGAAGTTCCAGGAAGCCCCCAGCTTATATATCATATACAGTATATATATATATGACTAGAAGATGTTAGAGAGGTTTCACTCTTCACCAAGTCTGACAATGTAATTACTACTAATGTAACTGCTTGGAATAAAAACCTGATTGAAGGAGGGTCAGTGGTCTAGATCCACTTGGGGGACGAGACAGGTATTGACGTGGATCCATTTGGGGGACTAGACAGGTACTGACATGGATCCATTTGAGGGACTAGATAAGTAGATAGGTACTGACGTGGATCCATTTGGGGGACTAGATAGGTACTGACGTGGATCCATTTGGGGGACTAGACAGGTACTGACGTGGATCCATGTGGGGGACTAGACAAGTAAACAGGTACTGACGTGGATCTAAGGTTTGTGAACTCTTGATCTAGTGGATCAGTGGCGGTTTTGAGCCTGATGGCTGAGACTGAACAAACCACTTCATGCATGGAGTTTAGGGACATATAAAATATATTTTATCATCCATCTTGCTTCATCTTCACAGAGTAGTTTTATTTCTACACTCGTCACCACCAGAGACCTACAGCTTGGATATGCCCACTTTATATTACTGTACAGAAAAGAGTAAAAACAGGAACCTCGGATCTGCTATTCCTACGTTATCACGATTTTATATGATCAACATAAAAGTGAACCCAGACCATGTCCCAGATCCAGACCCAAATCCAGAACTAGACGAGGACCCAAACCCAGAACCAGACCAAGACTTGAACCCAGACCTGAAGCCAGACTTTAACCCAGACCAGGACCTGAACCCTGACCAATTCCAGGTGCCGTAGTCCTGAACCAGACAGCTCGTCAGTCTGCTGTTTCTGGAGTTACTGATTTCAGGAGGTCCTGGTTTCCAGAGTCACTAGTTTCAGGAGGTCCTGGTTTCAGGAAGTACTGGTCTCTGGAGTTACTTGTTTCAGGAGGTCCTGGTTTCCAGAGTTACGGGTTTCAGGAGGTACTGGTTTCCGGAGTTACTTGTTTCAGGAGGTCCTGGTTTCCAGAGTTACTGGTTTCAGGAGGTCCTGGTTTCCGGAGTTGCGGGTTTCAGGAGGTACTGGTTTCTGGAGTTACTTGTTTCAGGAGGTCCTGGTTTCCAGAGTTACTGGTTTCAGGAGGTCCTGGTTTCCAGAGTTACTGATTTCAGGAGGTCCTGGTTTCCAGAGTTACGGGTTTCAGGAGGTACTGGTTTCCGGAGTTACTTGTTTCAGGAGGTCCTGGTTTCCAGAGTTACTGATTTCAGGAGGTCCTGCTTTCCAGAGTTACTGGTTTCAGGAGGTCCTGGTTTCCAAAGTTACTGGTTTCTGGATTGTGGGGTTACTGATGGTGTGAACACCGTGATAGACAGCAGGTCTCTGAGGAGAAGAAGGCAGCAGGTCTAAATGACCCCTGACCTCCAGGGTGAATGTGTGTGTTCAGGGCTGGACTCCTGCAGAGAGTTGTGTGTTCAGGGCGGTGGGAGGAGAAACAACAGGAGATCCTGAAGGAGCACTGGTCAACGGCTGGGAGGAGAGACCTGAGGAGGAGAGGAGAAGAGAGGAGAGGAGGACAGGAGATTAAATGGATGGAAAGAGGAGAGCAAGAGAAAAGAAGAGGAATACCAGAAGAACATGATTGATACAAAAATGAGTAGAGGAAGAGAAAGAGGAGGAGAGAGGATTAGATGTGCTGATTTACTGCAGACAACCCAGGTTTCGAACAGACAGCTATCACTGAGCTAGTGGATTATTCAGTTAACACAGTAAGACAATCACAGGAGAGAAGAGAGAGGAAGATACAAGGAAAAGGAGGGGGCAAGGAAAGGATGGAGGAGCAGAGAAAAGAAGAGAGGAGGATGAGTGGAGGTGGTTTATAGCTCTAACATTATAAGAACCGGTCTGGACCAGCCAGGACCAACCACAGCTAGCCAGGACCACCCAGGACCAGCCACAGCTAGCCAGGACCAGCCAGGACCAACCACAGTTAGCCAGGACCACACAGGACCAACCACAGCTAGCCAGAACCAGCCACAGCTAGCCAGGACCAACCACAGCTAGCCAGGACCAGCCACAGCTAGCCAGGACCACCCAGGACCAACCACAGCTAGCCAGGACCACCCAGGACCAACCACAGCTAGCCAGGACCAGCCACAGCCAGCCAGGATCACCCAGGAATGGGAGTGGTTGTTCACCTGGGGGTGGGCATGCTCTGAGAGGGGTTGGATTATGCTAACAGTGGCCTGTTATGACGTCTAAACAGGGGACTTTTCAAAACGGCCTGTTTCTTGGACCGTTTTTTGAAAAAGGAAATTACAGAAAAAGGGGGTGACTTCCAGATTTCACTCGTGGAACACAAGGAACATGTATAAGGATTAGGAATAAGCCGCTTTCCATAATATGTCCCCTTTAACACTTTGCTTAACCTATAGTTAATTCTGATATTTCCAACAGCACTTCAAGGCAGCTTGATCAAATGGACTTACTGACACGACAAACAGCCAATGGATGAGAAGAAGTTTGCTATGAAGTAAACATATTATATATCACAGTAGTGAAACACGTATGTCAACATATGTCAAGTGTGTGTGTACCTGTCATCATGGAGGAGGAGCTGACTGGAGTAGAACCTGTAGGTAATCCAGATGTAGAACCCAACCTGGCCTGATCCTCCACTATGGGGTCCACACACACCCACACACACACACACACACACACACACACACACACATAAGAAGTACTCTTATTTAGTGGGAGGTAGATATTGACATGAATTTAGAGATACAGTATGTTTGGTTGAAGTTTGTGTCGTGGCTTCTCACAACTATAGCCACTGTCTAAGCAAACAGGGTTTGTTATTTCTTTGACGCAGAAATGGAAACGAAACAAAGATTATTTCAGTATATATGGATAAGGCTTTGAATCAGTCAGCGATTAAGACACACAGCTCAGCATTAGCGTATGCGTTGTTTCTCCAAAGTGTCACGGTCCCTGCCATGCCACCCGGTTCCCTATGTTCTCCCTCCCCCTTGTGTTCCTTGTGTGTCTATGTCTGTCCTGTGTGTGTGTGTGTTGGTGGGCGTGGCTCCAGACTCCAGCACCTCTCTGGCTCCATCATCCACCTCTCTCCCACCTGCTCTACCTTACACCCCCTGTGGTCCATCTTCATCAACTCCTGTATTTAAACCCCGGCTTTCCACCCACTCTTCGCCAGATCGTTGATTCAGCCAATGTGGTATTTCTCGTTCCCGGCCTCCTGGAATTGTGGATTCTAGCTTGTTCCTTGTCTCCTCACATCTTGCTAACTTTGCTCTCCCTCTGCCCAGGATCACTGCTCGCACCAGCCATTCTGCTCATCTTCCCGTCTGCCAGCCTGTCTACCTGCCCGTCCACCACCTGCCAGCCTGTCTACCTGCCCGTCCACCACCTGCCAGCCTGTCTACCTGTCCGTCCACCACCTGCCTGCCTTGCCAGCCGAGTCCTCTATCTGTTCCCCGGCTTCTCCCTGCTCCTACCTTACCCCCCAGCTTCCCTCAATAAACATCCATTGTTTGTCCAACCTCCGAGTCTGGGTTTGCATTTGGGTCCGACCAGTGAAATCGTAACAACAGCAGAAAAGCAACGTTTAAGGATATTGTTGAATTTATTAAAACACAAGCATGAATTGCGGTGGCTCCCATCTCGGTTTCCCCCCTCCCATGTTCAAGTTAACAGTGTAGCTGCTACTATTTTGGATGAACTGTCAATCAAACGGTATGATCAAGAATTTGCAGTGTAGCATTATAAGAAAAAGTGAGTGTCAGTTTGAGTTCTCTATAGAGTACAAGACATTCTTAAATATTGTCAAAGTTATATGCAGAGGTTGTACCTCAAGATCAGTTGGAGCCAGAACCTGGTATGGTTTGGTATATACACTACGGGGTCTACCACTCACATAAAAAGACTATCCATGTGGTATTTGACTGTGCTCCAACATTTACAAGGTGTTGGAGCAGAAGATTAAAGAGCTGTGTCGTCTCCTAGCTATGCAAGGTTCACTTTGTTAAAGACGGCTGTCGAAAATAAGGACAAATACCCAGTTGTGCACTGCTAAACAGAACTTGTTAATGTCTATTAGCACTGTAGAGAAAGCCTCATCTTAATACAGAAATCTCAACAATATAAGGTTTTCAGTTTCCAGAGCAAAGAGCTTCAGTAGTAAGGGCTCTTTTCCTCTTCACATAATACGTTTAGCACTGTGGTTAAAAGGCAAGCAACAAGACCTGATATCTTGTGTAATGTAAATTTAATTTATGATCCACTAGGATTCTTGGTACCAGTACCAAACTTGGTGGGATGAGAGTGAGAAAAATGTAGGGCACTGAAATGGTGGAAATATTTATAATAAAAATGAATAAAAATTTGAAAGCGATGAGTATTGTGCGAGTGTAATGCACGAGTATAGGTTCCACAGCGTAACTTTAGAAGCTCCATGAGCCATGGAGGGCTTCATTCCAACCAGGTGATTCGACCGGTTATCACACCCAACCACAGAGGTGGGACTAATCAGTGAAATCACCTGGTGTAGTCTTTGGTTGGAATGAAAACCTGCATACACTCGGCCCTCCATGGAACATGATTGTACACCCATGATGTAAGTGGACTGTGGTGTGACGCAGCCGACCACCAGCAGGGGGCGCAGCTCCTCTACCATTAGAGACAGGATCACAATGACCATACAGGACAGTCTGTTATAGATAGAAGTGATCAGAATCTGTTACGGATTACAAGAAGCGATCAATGACTTGCGTCAACTGCTAAAGAAACAACAATGAAACGTAACGTTACCAGCAGGTAGACTGGACTAACTCGTTAGCAGTGGTTCCCAACCCAGTGCTCACCTGAACCAATCAGGGGCTTCACGTGTTCATGATACTGATTGGTTCAGGTGAACCCAGCCGGTGCCGAGCATTGGAACCAGCTAACCTTTTTAAGAATCGGCCCACGTTTGTGTGTGTGTGTTTGAGAGTGATGTGCCGTGAATTTGGAAAGTGTGCCACTGAGGGGAAAAGGTTGGGAAACACTGGGTTAGTGTAGACTAGACTTACTAGTTAGTGGTGTACTAGTGTATATAGTACCTTGAGTATTTTGATGACTACTTTCTCGTTGTTAGTGATGTTGATGGCTTCAAACACCTCGCTGTACTTCCCTCTGCCCAGCTTCCTCACCAACTGGTGGTCATCCTGGTTACTATGGAGACAAGGTATGTGTGTGTTAGTGTGTATGTGTGTGTGTGTGTTAGGTGTGTGTCTTACCCCCACTCCACCACATGGGATTCGTAGTCCCAGTACTCTCTGGGTCTCTGTGTGTTGATGTCTGGATAAACTCTGGACCTGCTGCTGGCCGGACTCGACATGACACAACCAGTACTCCCAGTACCTACACAACCAGTACAGAACCAGTACACACAGTCAGATCCAGTACATAACCAGTACTCCCAGTACCTACACAACCAGTACACACAGTCAGATCCAGTACACAACCAGTACACACAGTCAGACCCAGTACACAACCAGCAGGGCTCAACGCTAACTTTTAAAAGTGGTTGCCAGGCTTGGCAACCAGGCATCAGCTTTTGGTTGCCGAAATGGACAATATGGTTGCCATGTTTCAAACGGCTTATATTTGGAGCAATGAATATCTTATGTAACTATACCACACATTTTAATAATGAAACAATGAGATAAAGAAGGTTTAAAACATATTTATTGCATAAACACCTTTGTCTTTGTTTTAACAGTTAAACTGAAAGACTTTCAACATGTCAGCAGACAATCCTCAAATCCTCCTGGTGTAAAGAACCACCAGTAGTGCTGTAGTTTCAGATTATATTATTATTATTATTATTATATAAATATCTCTCTCTCTCACACACACACACACACACACACACACACACACATACACAGCAGGTAGACTCACTAATGAAAGAAACTCTTAACAATACACTAACATTACAATATTAAGATTGCACATTTATTTGAAAGGTTGTTCATGTAGTAGATTCAGTTCTAATAAATACCTTCTGTTGTTCATGTACTAGATTCAGTTCTAATAAATACCTTCTGCAAGCCTGATCAGACGAGATAAAGAGGTAAAGAGGTCTTCGCTTTTGAGAACGTAGTAAACTGTGTTTGATCAGGATTGGCCAATTTGCAGTGTCCATCTTCTGAATGGCGGTATCCATCGCTCCTTGTACATGAGCCTGTTGGCGCCCTCCACCTCATCGTGTCTTTTAGCTGCTCTCTCTACCAATTCAAATTATTATTACGCCACCACAACAGTGTGCATGGAAAGTGGCCGAGTACTGTTAGTGCAGTAGAAACTTAACAGAGGCAACCAAATAAAATGTTGACTTTTAGTGAAATTATATTTTCCAGTTTTGTAAGTTTTTATTTATTGTTATATATTAAAAAATACTGAACAGGTGGTTGCCAAAGGTGGCAACCAGAGCCCACAAAACAGTTGCCAATTGACTCAATCTGGTTGCTGAGGCCAACCGTTACTGTCAAGCCCTGACCAGTACTCCCAGTACCTACACAACCAGTACAAAACCAGTACACACAGTCAGACCCAGTACACAACAAGTATTCCCAGTACCTACACAACCAGTACAGAACCAGTGAACAGTCAGACCCAGTACACGACCAGCACTCAGGTACAGATTTTAGGGAGGTTTTAGGGAGCTACATTTTGGAGCAAAGCTTCTTCAACCTTTCTAATACATTCCCTGAAAATATGGGGATGATTATTTCCCCCTAATGAGGCATTCAATTATTTCATTTTATGTTCCATTATCTAGTAGGATAGTACCTGTTTCTGACCAATTTCTGACCCAATTTTCAAAATGCAAATATTGTGGCTTTAATTACTGAATTAAGGGTGGAGGAATACATGTTGTAAACCCCTTACCATGTGTGATTAATCATTATTTGAAGAAGCAGTGTTAACTTTTCACCGGCTAGCAGGACCAGCGGCAACTAGTGGTCAGAAACTGAACTGTGAAAGTAAAGCCCCAACTTTAGGCCAAACAGTTAAAGTTAGTCTCATACAGGGTTAGGGTCACTCATACTAGGACGTTAGTTAGCATGTAGCTTTAACTGAACCTACATTAACAAGGAAACAGGTCGGAGTGATTCATCGTGGCTGACTGGTTTCACTGGTTTACTCAGGCTGACGTTAGCCTATTTTAGCTAGTTAGCTGTCCAACCTAGTGCTACACAGCATGCAAAACAACCTAGCTGCTAGCTTCAGTTTTGTTGGTGTAATTTAATTTGCTAAAATCTTCATTTGAAAGCTCTCCCTTCATCGTGAAGAAAACTATAGCCGGTATCCTTGTCTAGTTAGGACCAGGCTAACTAGGCTAATAGAACAGCTTCGCATAGGTTGAAATGGCAGATTGAATTAGCTGTCAGCGCTCCGGTCACCGTCTATTGACCAGAAAGGTGAATGTTCATGACCGGTTTAATACATCCCAATGTTATGTTGTTGGCCCTTAGTTATTTTGTTAATATTGAATAATCCATAAAGCGTTGGACTTGCGCTTTAAGGAGTATTTCGCTTCAAACCACAAAATGAACTCCATTAGAGTTCCGCCCCATGGCTCAGGAGGTAGAGCGGGTTAGCCTCCAATCAAAAGATCGTAGGTTCGATCCCCGGCTCCTCCAGTCCACATGTCGAAGTGTCCTTGGGCAAGACACTGAACCCCAAGTTGCTCCTGATGGTCAGGCCAGCACCTTGCATGGTAGCTCACTGCCATCGGTGTGTGTGTGAATGGGTGAATGAGAGGCATACATTGTAAAGTGCTTTGGATAAAAGCGCTATATAAATGCAGTCCATTTACCATCCATTACTGCGACCTGTTCCAGGAAGTAGTCGGAGCCTACACAATGCTGGATTGCTGTTATTGCAGTAACAGTAGTAAAACTGTAGCTGCTCTGTCTGCTGTCTGGGACCCGCTGACAGGAATTAAACCAACACTGAGAAACAGGAGGATTAAAACGACACTGAAATATCTCAGAGGTTCAGGATGACAATATGGTGACACTTCAGCCAGTATAACAGTCCTCCTCCATGCTGCTAGGTGGCGCTACAATAGAGAAGTGGCCTCCAGATCATCCAGACCGCTAGGTGGCGCTGCAACAGTGACAATAAGGGGTTTCCAGTGCTACTTTCAAGTATTGTCGGAAAAATCATATTTAGAACTTAAACATGTAAAACCTATTTACCCCAAAAGTGGTAAACAGGACTGGGAAACATACAATGACGGGATGTAAAAATGACCTTATAATGATAGTATATGAAGATGGAAACATTGTTAACATGGGATAGAATAAGTAAATGAGACTTATGGCGCATTCAAGTGCTGTTGGTGGGAAATAATACAGAAATGGACCCTGTAATATATGTTTTGGTAGCTGTTGATGTATTTTAGAAATCAAGCAATCAAGTAATTTATTAAAAAATTTAAATATGTGACACCTAAAAGTTCAACAAAAAGTGAAAATGGTAACATACAACAGCCCCAACTATTTCCAAAGAATGTCAGACAACTATGGAGGATCAGATCTACTAAATTGAAAAATAATTGAATTAATAAGTAAATGCCTCAATAAATAAATAAAATAATTTTACATTTTAAAATGTAAAAGAAATAAAATAAAAGAAATCAATCAATAAATATACAGTGGTGGCCAAAATTATTAGAACACTTGGCATACATTTAAGAGGTTTCAGTTGTTTTTGTTCAATTGGCCATTAAAATACCCATAAAACGAATGAAATATATACAAAGTCATCATTATGCTCTATGAACCATAGAATAGAGCCATCATAAGGAGATTTACATCATTTTCCTTACAAAAAACAAGCTAGGCCTATTTCACTGTCAATGTCACACAATCATGTTCCTTTACAGAAGAAGCCAAATTACTTGTGTAATCATTGTCAGGTGTGATTGTGGTTAAATTGATGGTGATCAAGAGTCTTAGGACACAGCTGTGTGATTCTTTTGAATTGCTGCAAAAGGTGACATACCAAATATTAAAGTTAAAAATGGATAAAAACAGTAGGACTCACTTCATCTGATATTTGTTGTGCTCAGAGCAACCATCTGCATGTTTCATGAACATTATGAAATGAAATCATGTTTTGGAGGCAAGAAAAGGTCAATATTTTCAGATCTGTCAGGTGTTCTAATAATTTTGGCCACCACTGTATGTGCAACTATATGTGGCAATCTACCAATGGGAGTTAGGAGACATTGTGACATACTTTTGACACACCCCTCACTATTATAAGGACAAAGAAATACATAAATAAATAAATAGGGAAATAAATAAATACATACAAAAATTAATAATTAGGGAAATAAATAAATACATACAAAAATTTATAATTAGGGAAATAAAAACATACAGGAGAAGAAAAAAATATAATTTATGTCAGATTTTAGTGTTGTCACTGTTAGTGGGTAAATTATAAAATATGGAGATTCCTTTCAATATCGGTGCTGTAAATATCGGGATTCTAATAAAAACTCTTTGTACTCAGGTATTGAACGTGTGGCTACGCCTCTCGGATACGTCTCTGTAACGGTTATGCTGCTACAGGAGAATCCCTGCTGTGTACAATGTGCTGAATAAAACCTGTAGTTTCCTGGATTGTTTCACACTCTATTGAGTTCACACTGTATTGCCTCACTTTTTAAAGAGTATTTCATTAAAAGAGTGTTCTTAAAGTACTGCTCAGCTCCCTGTATGGGCTAATGTCATGATCACTTGGGAGGTTTGTTTTAATGAGCCTGAAACCAGAACAAGGCCAACTTCACTGAAACCTCTAATCCCCCTTTGGCCAGTAGCAGCGTCCTGTACAACACCTTGTAAGACCAAATGTTTCTCCTTCCTGCTGGAGGGTTGACTTTAGCCAACATTTCACTGCTGTTGACAGGAGTTTAGCTTTCCTATTCAGCCTGTACTATTCAGGGCTCAAGAAACATCCAAGCCCATGCATTTAAACTGAGAATTCTCTTTCCTCCCTCTCTGGTTGGGGTTCAGATTCAGCCTGCTGGTTCACTTCAGGTGTGGCTGGACCACACTAACCACTAGGCCACTCTACTGCCTCTGCCACACTACATTATATGATATTAGTTCTGCAGGTTAGCCACTCAGCACCCAGCTTCATAAATCATCATCATCATCATCATCATCATTATCATCATCATCGTCATCGTCACCCCCTGACATCAGCTCTGGTTTTGGCTGAACTCCCTGCTGTTTTTTAGAGGCTGTTCAATGTTTGTAGTAGGTGATGAATGTATTAAATTGGGCACACCTTTTTCCTTCTCTATAATCTCTAATCAACCAGAAGGAAGAGTTAAGTAATGCAAGTGTGTGTTGTGTGTGATAGATCTGGAGAAGGTGTGAAGATGTGATTTGATCATGTTTAACAACTCTGTGTTTTTGGGATGGTTGGATCATGGATGAGATGATGGAGACAGACAGTGGAGAATGCTTTAATTAATCTGGTCTCATCAGAAAGGGTTGGTTTGGGTTTCCTCTGCGGCTCCATGCTGCTTCATATCAAACGTTACTAGATATCTTTCATATAGAAATCCTGTCTGGTATGTGGCAAGGTTGCAGAGCTATAATTGACCCTGGTGATGGAGGGCTGAGAGATGAGACTGCAGAGTTATTACTGAGCTGGCAGACAATGAGCAGCTCCTCCTGTCTGGCTAACGTCTGACTACTGTTTGGCTCCAGACAGACCCGTCCAGCCGGCTGCTAACCAGGGTCACATTTAATATCGAATTGCCTGCTAGCCTCACCTCATTGCGATCCAGGATGGTTTGAACAGTTGAAAGCTGTGGATAGCAAACTCTTCAGAATAATTAAACCACACATTTTAACCTGTTCACGACTCCAGCACCGCACTGGAAGACAGGAAGGAAGATAGAACAGGAAGACAGAAAACTTCAAGCATGGTTGTTGTAGTTCTTTAGACTTCCTGGTCATTTGATAGATCACATAATACAACTCAAATCCAACCTGACCTTCAACCTCAGGGTCATCCTCTCATTTCAGGTAAAACAGCTGACAATATGCAGCTGAGTGTAAAGAGAGGATAGGTTAAAGAAAAAGACAGAGTCCGATGATCTCCACTAGTCTACTCTGGTCTGCATTAGTCTCTACTGGTCCTCACTAGTCTCTTGTCTCCACTAGATTCTATCAGGGACCACTGGTCCCCAATAGTCTCCACTGCTCTCCACTAATTTCTGCTGGTCTCTGCTGGCTCTATAAATCTCAACTAGTCTCTATTGACATCCACAGGTCTCCACTAGTATCAACATGTTTCCTCTAGTTTCCACTAGTCTCTACTCTGTACTGGTCTCCACTTGCCTCTACTGGTCTTCTCTGGTCTCCATCCCTCTCCTCTGGTCCAACAGACTCCTCAGATCTCCATGAGTCTCCACTAGTCACCTCTGGTCTTCACTAGTCTCCACGAGTCTTCTCTGGTCTCCACTATTCTCCTCTTGTTGCCACTAGTCTTCTCTTGCCTCTAGTAGCCCCCTCTAGTATCTACTAGTCTCATGTAGTCTCTAGAGTGAAAAGACTGTATGTCTGACCAGTCAGTAGCCACAATGAGGCTGAAGAGGAATGGTTTAAGATGAATCAAAGTGAAGCCCTGTGTGTGTGTGTGTGTGTGTGTGTGTGTGTGTGTGTGTGTGTGTGCATACATTACAGTCACACACGCACAGACAGAGTGAGATTGACCAGATAGAGATGGTCTAGCTGCTACAATAGTCTTCTGTTACAGATCCCACCTCCCTCCTCTGGGATGCCGGCAGACAGACAGAGTAGGGCTGGAAGGGTGGATGGAGGGGTAGATGGGGGTTAGATCGGGGTGCATGGATAAAGGGGTAAATGGTGATGGTGTACCACAAGGCTCAGTCCTAGATCTGTTGCTATTCACTATTTACTTGATTCCTCTTTGTACATTATCTGTAAATATGAATTTTACATGTTACGCTGATGATACCCAATTATACGTACCCATCAAGCTGGCAGCACGCATACACATGCAACCACCATTTGACCACATCCAACTCGCCTGACCTCTATATGTAAAAAGAAAAAAACTCTGTAAATAAAGTTTACTTACTTACTTACCTAGTTAGGCCTGAAAAGTAAATTGGGGCATGTTCATGATAAATGGCTATATAAAAAAAAATATATATAAATAACCTTGACTTGATAGATGAGGGGGTAGATGGAGGATGGATGGAGTGGTAGATGGGAATTGGATGGGGGGTATATATAGGGGGTAGATGTGGGGTTGATGGGGTAAATGGGGGGTAGATAGAACAATAGATGGGGTAGATGAGAAGGTAGAGGGGGGTGAGAGGCACATGGGGTAGATTTGGGTAATGGGGAGGTAAATGTCAGATAGGGAGGTAGTTGGGGGTTGACAGGGGTAGATGGGGAGATAGATTTGTGGGTGGATCTGGGTAAATGGGGGGTTGATGTGGGAGTAGATGGGTTGATAGATGGGTAGATGAGGGTTGATTTGGGGGTAGATGGGGGTTGATAAATGGGGTGGATAAGGATTGATGTGGGGGTGGATGGGGGTTGATAGATGGGGTAGATGAGGGTTGATTTGGGGGTAGATGGGGGATTGATAGATGGGGTGTAGATGGGGGTTGATGTGGGGATACATGGAGGTGGATGGCGGTTGACGTGGGGGTAGATAGATCGGGGTTGATGTGGGGATAGATTGGGGATGATGGGGTTGATGTGGGGGTAGATGGGGGATTGATGTCAGGGTAGATGGAGTGTAGATGGGGGTTGATGGGGTTGATGGGGTTGATGTGGGTAGATGGGGGATTGCTGACGGGATAGATGGGGTGTAGATGGGGGCTGATGGGGTTGATGTCGGGGTAGATGGAGTGCAGATAGGGGTTGATGGGGGTTGATGTGGGATTGCTGACGGAGTAGATGGGGGTTGAAGGGGTTGATGTGGGGGTAGATGGGGGATTGGTGATGGGCTAGATGGGGTGTAGATGGGGGTTGATGGAGTTGATGTGGGGTAGATGGGGGATTGATGATGGGGTAGATGGGGTGTAGATGGGGGTTGATGGGGTTGATGTGGGGGTAGATGGGGTAGATGGCGGTAGAAGCTCTATAAACATGTAAATCTGACCTTACTGGTTTTCAAAGCCGCGCTGCTCGGCTGAATGGAGCTGCTGCCTTAAAAAGCTTCTTCAGCCGTTCAGTCCAACTCTCCTTTTACACTGGAAGCAGAAAAGCTTTCAGACGGCAGACAGAGGAGGCTTTGATAGCAAATACCAAGCAGCTAGAGCTACCCCGCTCCATTATCACACTGGGGGTGTGCCCTGTGTCTCTGGGGAGGGACGCCATTCTACCGTCCTCTCCTTTACAAAGGTGTGTGTGCGCACACACACCCACACACGCACGCATGCACACACAGACAGACAGACAGATAGACAGACAGATACAGACAGACACAGACAGACAGAGAGACAGAGAGACAGACACGCACAGACAGACAGACAGACAGACAGACAGACAGAGACAGACAGACAGACACACAGACAGACAGATAGACAGACAGACACAGACAGACAGACACAGACAGACAGAGAGACAGAGAGACAGACACGCACAGACAGACAGACAGACAGACAGACACAGACAGACACACAGACAGACAGACAGACAGATAGACACACAGACAGACACACAGACACAGTAGCTGTATTACTATACATATACGTAAGGACCTTTGATGTTTCCCCCAATGTCTAACAAGTTTTAACCTTTAAACACTAACAACAACAACAATAACAATAATAGTAAATCTTTATTTATACTTACAAACGGCTTTAGAAAATGAATGAAAATACAGTTTAAAACACACACACACACGCGCACACACACACACACACACACACACACACACACACACACAGGCAGACAGTTGTTCTGTAAAGCTGAACTGAACTAATTTCCATTGGCAACATTTCAGTCTGATAAAACCACAGACACAAAGATCCATTACAGGATGGACGGGTGGGGGGGCGACTTAAATGAACTATATATTCAGACACTGTTACCAGTACAGACACCAGAACAGTACAGACAGCAGGACCGGTACAGACACCAGAACAGATACAAGTCCAGTACAGACAGCAGGACCGGTACAGACACCAGAACAGATACAAGTCCAGTACAGACAGCAGGACCGGTACAGACACCAGAACAGATACAAGTCCAGTACAGACAGCAGGACCAGTACAGACACCAGAACAGACACCAGTCCAGTACAGACACCAGAACAGATACAAGTCCAGTACAGACAGCAGGACCGGTACAGACACCAGAACAGATACAAGTCCAGTACAGACAGCAGGACCGGTACAGACACCAGAACAGATACAAGTCCAGTACAGACAGCAGGACCAGTACAGACACCAGAACAGACACCAGTCCAGTACAGACACCAGAACAGACACCAGTACAGACACCAGTACAGTACAGGCACCAGAACAGACACCAGTACAGACACCAGTACAGACACCAGTCCAGTACAGACAGCAGGACAGGTACAGACACCAGTACAGTACAGACAGTAGTACAGACACCAGTCCAGTACAGACAGCAGGACAGGTACAGACACCAGTCCAGTACAGACAGCAGAACAGACACCAGTCCAGTACAGACAGCAGGACCAGTACAGACACCAGAACAGACACTAGTCCAGTACAGACAGTAGAACAGACACCAGTCCAGTACAGACAGCAGAACCAGTACAGACAGCAGAACAGACACCAGTCCAGTACAGACAGCAGAACCAGTACAGACACCAGAACAGACACCAGTACTGACACCAGAACAGACACCAGTCCAGTACAGACAGCAGGACCAGTACAGACACCAGAACAAACACCAGTCCAGTACAGACAGCAGGACCAGTACAGACACCAGAACAGGCACCAGTACAGACACACAGACACAGTAGCTGTATTACTATACATATACGTAAGGACCTTTGATGTTTCCCCCAATGTCTAACAAGTTTTAACCTTTAAACACTAACAACAACAACAACAACAACAACAACAATAACAATAATAGTAAATCTTTATTTATACTTACAAACGGCTTTAGAAAATGAATGAAAATACAGTTTAAAAACACACACGCGCACACACACACACACACACACACACACACACAGGCAGACAGTTGTTCTGTAAAGCTGAACTGAACTAATTTCCATTGGCAACATTTCAGTCTGATAAAACCACAGACACAAAGATCCATTACAGGATGGACGGGTGGGGGGGCGACTTAAATGAACTATATATTCAGACACTGTTACCAGTACAGACACCAGAACAGTACAGACAGCAGGACCGGTACAGACACCAGAACAGATACAAGTCCAGTACAGACAGCAGGACCGGTACAGACACCAGAACAGATACAAGTCCAGTACAGACAGCAGGACCAGTACAGACACCAGAACAGACACCAGTCCAGTACAGACACCAGAACAGACACCAGTACAGACACCAGTACAGTACAGGCACCAGAACAGACACCAGTACAGATACCAGTACAGACACCAGTCCAGTACAGGCACCAGAACAGACACCAGTACAGACACCAGTACAGTACAGGCACCAGAACAGACACCAGTACAGATACCAGTACAGACACCAGTCCAGTACAGACAGCAGGACTGGTACAGACACCAGTACAGTACAGACAGCAGTACAGACACCAGTCCAGTACAGACAGCAGAACAGACACCAGTCCAGTACAGACAGCAGGACCAGTACAGACACCAGAACAGACACCAGTACTGACACCAGAACAGACACCAGTCCAGTACAGACAGCAGGACCGGTACAGACACCAGAACAAACACCAGTCCAGTACAGACAGCAGAACAGACACCAGTCCAGTACAGACAGCAGGACCAGTACAGACACCAGAACTGACACCAGTACTGACACCAGAACAGACACCAGTCCAGTACAGACAGCAGGACCGGTACAGACACCAGTACAGTACAGACACCAGTATAGACACCAGAACAGACACCAGGACCAGTACAGACACCAGGACAAACACCAGTACAGACACCAGTCCAGACACCAGTCCAATACAGACACCAGTACAGACACCAGAACAGACACCAGGACCAGTACAGACACCAGGACAAACACCAGTACAGACACCAGTAGAGATACAATTCCAGTACAGACACCAGGACCAGTACAGACACCAGGATTGTTCTAGTGGTTCTGGTGGTTCTAATGGTTTTACTGATTCTATTGGTTCTGGTGGTTTTAGTGGTTCTAATTGTTCTAGTGGTTCTGGTGATTCTAGTGGTTCTGATTGTTCTAGTGATTCTGGTGGTTCTAGTGGTTTTAGTGATTCTATTGGTTCTGGTGGTTTTGGTGGTTCTGATTGTTCTAGTGGTTCTGGTGATTCTAGTGGTTCTGATTGTTCTAGTGATTCTGGTGGCTCTAGTGGTTTTAGTGGTTCTAGTGGTTCTGATTGTTCTAGTGGTTTTAGTGGTTCTGATTGTTCTAGTTGTTCTGGTGGTTTTAGTGGTTCTGACTGTTGTAGTGGCTCTGGTGGTTTTAGTGGTTCTGATTGTTCTAGTGATTCTGGTGGTTCTAGTGGTTTTAGTGATTCTATTGGTTCTGGTGGTTTTGGTGGTTCTGATTGTTCTAGTGGTTCTGGTGATTCTAGTGGTTCTGATTGTTCTAGTGATTCTGGTGGCTCTAGTGGTTTTAGTGGTTCTAGTGGTTCTGATTGTTCTAGTGGTTTTAGTGGTTCTGATTGTTCTAGTTGTTCTGGTGGTTTTAGTGGTTCTGATTGTTCTGGCGGTTCTAGTGGTTCTGATTGTTCTAGTGGTTCTAGTGTTTCTGGTGGTTTTAGTGGTTCTGACTGTTGTAGTGGCTCTGGTGGTTTTAGTGGTTCTGATTGTTCTAGTGTTTCTGGTGGTTTTAGTGGTTCTAGTGGTTTTAGTGGTTCTAATTGTTCTGTTGGTTCTAGTGGTTCTGATTGTTCTAGTGGATCTGGTGGTTTTAGTGGTTCTGGTTGTTCTAGTGATTCTGATTGTTCTGGTGGTTCTAGTGGTTCTGATTGTTCTAGTGGTTCTGGTGGTTTTAGTGGTTCTGATTGTTCTAGTGGTTCTGACTGTTCTAGTGGTTCTGGTGGTTTTAGTGGTTCTAGTGGTTTTAGTGGTTCTAATTGTTCTGTTGGTTCTAGTGGTTCTGATTGTTCTAGTGGATCTGGTGGTTTTAGTGGTTCTGGTTGTTCTAGTGGTTCTGATTGTTCTGGTGGTTCTAGTGGTTCTGATTGTTCTAGTGGTTCTGGTGGTTCTGATTGTTCTAGTTGTTCCAGTGGTTCTGATTGTTCTGGTGGTTCTAGTGGTTCTGATTGTTCTAGTGGTTCTGGTGGTTCTGATTGTTCTAGTTGTTCTAGTGGTTCTGATTGTTCTGGTGGTTCTAGTGGTTCTGATTGTTCTAGTGGTTCTGGTGGTTCTGATTGTTCTAGTGGTTCTGATTGTTCTGGTGGTTCTGATTGTTCTAGTGGTTCTGATTGTTCTAGTGGTTCTGGTGGTTCTGATTGTTCTGATTGTTCTAGTGGTTCTGATTGTTCTAGTTGTTCTAGTGGTTCTGATTGTTCTGGTGGTTCTGGTGGTTCTGATTGTTCTAGTTGTTCTAGTGGTTCTGATTGTTCTGGTGGATCTATTCAAAGCCGCTTTGTTCTGCTCTGATTCTCTTCTGATTCCTCAGTGTCTATTAGAGGAATCTCGGTCTGGAGTATTTCAGTGTTCTGATGAAACACTATCTGCTGCCGGGTCACACACACACACACACACACACACACACACACACACACACAGTACATAAGCAGTGTGTGTGGGGGATTCCCTGAACCTGAGGCTGCTCGTCACCAGATGGGAAATTCCACCACGACCAGTGAACCAGTCCAGTGTGTGTGTGTATAAATGTCTTTTTGAATGCATATGTGTGCGTGTGAGTGAGTTTGTGTGCGTGTGTGTGTGTGTGTATGTGTGTGAGTGAGTGTATGTGTGTGTGTCTGTATGTGAGTGTGTGTGTGAGTGTATGTGTGTGTGTGTGTATGTGCGAGTGTGTGTGTGTGTGTGCATGTGTGCGTGTATGTGTGAGTGTGTGAGTGTGTGTGTGCAGGACTAAATGTGTCCCTGTAGTTTCTTCTTCACCTCCTGCTGCCGTACATTAAGCAGCAACCTGAAACTCTTTCACAGCTAACGCTGCAACCCCCCCCCCCCCCCCCCCCGCCCCGCCTCCCCCCGCCTCCTCCCACCTATGCCCCCCCCCCCCCCCCCAGCCCCCCCCATCCTCTGTCCTAGTGGCATTTAGACGGCTATATAAACCGCTGTGCCAGCCGGACAGAGGGAGGATTCCTGCAGTGCAATATTGAAGCCAGTACTGTAACTCCACTGTCAACCTGTCAACCTGTCTGTCTGCATCTCCTGTCTCTCTGTTTATCCAGGAACCTGTCTGACCTCACAACACCATGCTCACCAGGTAGGTCCATCTTTATCATTTTCATATTCATCATCAGCGTCCTCATCCTCTTGATGCTGGAAGCAGCATTAGATAATGTTGTCAGTCTGTTTACATTCATTTATCCAGAGACGCTTCACTTTCTAGCAATTAACAGTCAGGAGGTCAAAGGTCAATAGATGGAACAAACAAACTGATGATGGAGAGGTGAAGGGGAAGAAGAGTTGAGGGAAAAAAGATTGCGACCTGGTGAACAGCCATGACTTTAGTTTGAAACATTAACTAACTAGTAACACTAACTATTAACTAACTAGTGACTAACATAAGTTACAGAACAAAACCATAAAATAAGATTTCATAAGGCAAAACTTTATTGATTGCTCTGGGGAAATTTGGTTGTTGCCATAGAAAATATTAATATATACATAAAAATAGAATATGAAGAGAGATGGAGCAGATGGAGTAGAAACACTAGAATGGATTTAGTAGAAATATATGAATAGAAAGTCTAAAACTAAATCACAGTAGAACATTCCAGATCAAACAACAAAAATATGAAGCCGACGCTTCAGTCTGTAAGGTTTCCAGTTGAAGGGCTGACAGGACCTGTCTGTCTGTCCATCTGTCTGTCCTTCTGCCTGCCTGTCCATCTGTCTGTCTTGTCATCCTGCCGTCTGCCTGTCTGTCCGTTGGTCGGTCTGTCTGTCCGTCCGTCTGTCTGTCCGTCCGTCTCTCTGTCTGTCTGCCTGTCTGCCTGTCTGTCTGTCTGTCTTGTAGGAATATCGTCCTGCTGTTCTCTCTGGCCGTCCTGCTGGTGGAAGGAGACCTTGACACCAATGGTGAGATCTAACACAATACTTAATATATACAATACCTAATATACACAATACTTAATATATACAATACTTAATATATACAATACTTAAGTATTAAACTAGAAAACAATATGAGATCATTCCATCACTATGTCAAAACCGTTATTAATTACACTTCATTGTTGGAATACTTGGGAAAGAAATGTATTTTTGTCTATGTTTGTTGTTTTGAACGAGTCTCCGTGTCCTCTGCGTAATATTCAAATATACATATATATACTATATATACTGTATATATATGATATATAACATTCATATTAATATTTAACTTTAAGATAAGGACATTATCTGTAATAATAATCTAATATTAAAGGTTCAGTTTTCTTGGCTCAGCATCAGAATAACGTTCTTCATGATGTTTTATAAATGTAGTTTAGTTCAACTGAATGAAGACTAAGTCGTCTCAATCCTGGGCCCTGATTGGTCGACACCACCAGCTCCTCTACTTCTAACGAGGTCAACCTGCTGAGTGGAGGCTTTCAGTTCAAACACTGTTAACTGGCCTGATTGGACGGATTTCAGGAAGTCTAGTGAGGGAGCCAATCAGGACCAAGTCCAGTTGTGATGCGTTTACTGGTCTGCTTGGAAAAAAGGATTTAAATTGAATCAAACAAAATCAAGTTTTAACGTCTTCATAAAGTTTGAATCCTGTATGATGAGAATATCTAATATGAACAACAACGATCTAATAATGACGCTGTGTGTTTCCAGACGGGGGAATCCAAGCCATGTCGACAGGTAAACACTGTCTGTCTGTCTCACTGTCTCACACTCCTGTCTGTCTGCCTGTCTGTCTGTCTGTCTTTGTCTCTCTCTATCTGTCTGTCTCACTCTCTTCTGTCTGTCTCTCTGTCTTACTCTTCCCCTGTCTCTCCCTCTTTCTCTCACTCGTCTGTCTGTCTCATTCTCTTCTGTTTGTCTCTGTCTGTATTTCTCTCTGTCTTACACTCCTCCTGTCTCTCTCTCTCTGCCTGTCTCACACTTCTGTCTGTCTGTGTCTGTCTCTTTGTCTCTCTGTCTCACTCTCCTGTCTCTGTCTGTCTTAATCTCCATCAGATAAGGATTCCACCTCTGATGAAGCTCCTACAGGTGAGTCTCATACAATACTACTACAGTACTACTACAGTACTACTACAGTACTACTAAAATACTACTACAATACCACTACAGTACTACTAAAATACTACTACAATACTACTACAGTACTGCTAAAATACTACTACAGTACCACTAAAATACTATTACAATACTACTACAGTACGGCCAAAATACTACTACAGTACTACTCCAATACTACTACTAAAATACTACTACAATGCGACTACAGTACTACCAAAATACTACTACAGTACTACTACAATACTACTACAGTACCACTACAGTACTACTACAGTACTACTAAAATACTACTACAGTACCACTACAGTACTACTACAATACTACTAGAGTGATACTACAGTACTGCTAAAATATTACTACAATACTACTACAGTACTACTAAAATACTGCTAAATGCTACTAAAATACTACTACAGTACTGCTAACATGCTACTAAAATAATACAACAATACTACAACAGTACTACTAAAATAGTACTACAATACTACTACAGTACTGCTAGAATACTATTAAAAATCCTACTAAAATCCTACTACAGTGCTATGACAATACTACTACAATACTACTACAATATTACTACAATACTACTACAATACCACTACAGAAGTACTAAAATACAACTAAAATACTACTACTACAATACTACTACAGTACTACTACAATACTACTACCGTACTGCTACAATACTACTACAATACCACTACAGTAGTACTAAAATACAACTAAAATACTACTACTACATACTGCTAAAATGATACTACAATACTACTACAGTACTACAACAATACCTCTACAATACACCTACAGTACTTCTACAATAGTACTACAGTACTATAACAGTACTACTACAATACTACTACAGTACTACTGCAGTACAACTACAATATTACCAAAGTACTAACCCTACAGTACTACTATTGCACTACTACTACTACTATGTGGTATATTGTAACTAGTTAATAGAGTTCATTAAGTTACTCTACTGCTGCGGTGTGTTTTAACATGGCCTCTGTTGTTCTTCCAGAGAGTATGAACGCCATTTCTCCTGACCAGCCTGGTAAGATCTTGACACTAAATCTGCTTCATCACACTGTTGGTTCAGGTCTAACAAGTTAGTTAAGTTAACAAGACATTTTGTTCACCTAACCCTTAGTGATAACATCCATGCAGAAACAGGTACATGAAAGAATAGGAAATAGTGAAGGAAACTGCATGGATGTGCTCTAGTCGACTTTAAGCTATATACTCAGTTTTACCAAAGTGTTTGACAAGCAGCTGGCTAGTAAACAGCTAAATGTATGCCATAAGAAAAACCTATTTTTTAAATGTATAAAAGATGACTTGGTGTAACTTGTGTCCCAGTATTACAGGCTTCTGATTGACGGGGAGACACAGGGACTCTGACTGCCTTGTTTATTTCAAAAACTATCATCAGTGGAACTTACAGTGGTTGAAAACTCTGAGGGTATTGAACAATTTAAACCGAGATGGGAACTAAAACACCAAAACAAACAGTAGCCGACAAATAGTACTCCAGCACTAGGTCCCAGTAGAACCAACCTTCTAGTCAGTCTAAGAAGAACCAGAATCCAGCAGTGGAAGCAAACCTCTGGTCAATCTCAGTAGAACCAGCCTTCCAGTAGTGGAACCAGACCTCCAGTCAGTTGCCACAGAATCAGGCCTCTGACAGTAAAACAAGATAATAAGCAGTAGAACCAAAATTCAGTTCAGTTGCAGTAAAACCAGACTTCCAGCAGTACAACCAAACCTCTAGTCAGTCTCAGTAGAACCAGATTTCCAATAGTAGAACCTACTCTCTATTCAGTGTCACTAGAACCAGACCACCAGAGGTAGAACCAGACCTCTAGTCAGTCTCAGTAGAACCATACCTCCAGAAGTAGAACCAGACCTCCATTCAGTCTCAGTAGAACCAGACCATCAGTCAGTTTCAGTTCAACAAGACCTCCAGCATTAGAACCACACCTCCAGCAGTTAGTCCCAGTAAAATCTGACCACCTGCAGCAAAACCAGACGACCAGAACCAGACCTCTTGTTAGTAACAGTAGAACCACACCTCCAGTCAGTCACAGTGGAATCTGACCTCCTGTAGTAGAAGTAGACCTTCCATAGTAGAACCAGACATCTAGTCAGTCTCAGCTGAACCAGACCATCAGTCAGTCTATGTAGAACTAGACCTCCAAGAGTAGAACCAGAACTCTAGTCAGTCTCAGCAGAACCAGACCATCAGTCAGTCTCAGTAGAACTAGACCTCCAACAGTAGAACCAGAACTCCATCATTAGGTCCCAGTATAACTAGACCTCCAGCAGTGTATCCCAATAGAACCAGACCTCCAACAGTGAAACCAGACCTCTAGTCAGTCTCAGCAGAACCAGACCTCCAGTCAGTCACAGTGGAATCTGACCTCCTGCAGTAGAACCAGGCCTGTCAGTCTCAGTAGAACCAGACTTCCAGTCAGTCACAGTGGAACTGGACCTTCAGCAGTAGAGCCAGACCTCCAGCAGTGAAAACTGCCCTCCCGCTAGTCTCAGTAGAACCAGCCTTTCAATAGTAGAACCAGACTTCCTGTCAGTCTCAGTAAAATCACTCTTCCAGCAGTAGAGCCAGACCTCCAGTAAGTCTCAGTAGAATCAGACTTCCAGCAGTTGAACCAGACCTCCAACAGTAGAAGCAGACCTTCAGCAGGTAGAGCGATTCCTCTGGAGTTTCTCCACAGCAAAACCATTACCACCATTGATAGAACATGGGACACAAAAATAACAGTAGAATTTAGACTACTTTCATCTAAAACATGAAGTGTGGTCTTAGTATTTAAAGGTGATGTTTTCATTACAATGAAGATGGAATGATTCTAGCCAACAACCGGGACCAGAACTAAAATTATCCCCAGACATGAAATGACAGAGGAAGCAGAGCCAGGGGAAATAGTTGGGCTTGCAGGGTGTCAACCAGAAGATCATTTCCTGTCTTAGGTTGCCCCTTGGTGGTCAAATTAAGACATTACCACAGTGCAGTTACAATGTTTTAGTCTCATGTACCTACTATTACATGCTTGGTATTCAATAAATGTCTCACTGGCACGCCTTCTATTGAATAAAGAATGAAGCATGAATTTGTACAGTGTTAATAATCTAGTCTTTATTTGTGTTTGTCCAGATGAATCCCAGTATTATGGAGGAGGGCCTTCAGGTAGGACATGATGTTGCTGTCAGGCTGTGAATCCAGAAGGCTTAAGTATTTCGAAAAGCTTTAGAAGACAGATTCCAGCATTTCTACTCTGCTAACTTCAGCCAGTGTTACCTGCTAAATAAAACAAATCTTCCTGCTGTCGTTTCAGACACCAGTAGCACCAGTACAGAGACTGGAGATGGTGAGACTGCATGACCAGCCACATTTACATAACCAAGACACACTTCTGTTCACCGTCCGTCCGTCCATCCGTCCATCCGTCCGTCCGTCCATCCATCCATCCATCCATCCATCCATCCATCCATCCATCCATCCATCCATCCATCCATCCATCCATCCATCCATCCATCCATCCATCCATCCATGCATCCATGCATCCATCCATCCATCCATCCATCCATTCCATCCATCCATCCATTTGATTGTAATGTTTTGTTTCTCTGTAGCCCCAGCAGCCAATGACGTGGCTGGACCTGGTAGGTAGCCTTTTATTTGTCTAGCATTGTGTGTGTGTGTGTGTGTGTGCATTATATCCTGGTAGTGTAGTGACTTGAATCTTGCTGGTTTGTTCATATCTGTTGATGTTCCTCTAAAAGTGTCTGTTGTTTTTTTTCAGCAGCTGCTGCTGCTGCTGCAAACAGTGTTGAGGAAGAAGGTGAGAGAAAATTGTACAAACACAACATACGGCACTGAACTGTACCGTACCATACTGTACAATATCACGTAACATTACACAAGGCAGTACAGCACAGCAATAACACAATGTCATGTAAAGTTATTGTTACACAACAGAGTACAGCACAATGTAACACAATGAAATGTTACAACGTACCAGAAAAGACACAATGTGTAACACAATGCTATACGTAACGCATCATAATGCAACATAACATAATGTAACACAACACAGTACAGCACAATACAGTTATTTAAAATCAAGGCTGTTGTTTAACCAAATTAATGTAATGGATGTTTGTTTCAAACTTTTCTTACATAAGACGAGAGCCCAGACTCCGACGAAGGTGGGAGAAAAAAGTTCATCCCTCGTTCAGCTAAAGCCCAGAATCCCGCCCTGCCCCCCCAGCCTGTATTGCCACCCCAGCCTGTATTGCCACCCCAGCCTGTATTGCCCCAGCCGAAGGCGTTGGTGCGAAGCCGAGCGTCCAAGAGAAGATCCAGGACCAGCCGTCGTCAGATGTGAACACTCAGAGAAACATGAACACCACACAGACACACACAACACGTATGTACATGTATAGGTGCATTAACACGGGCATACACATGCATGTAGGTACATATTCATGCAGACACACACATAGATACATGCAGATACATGCATGTAAGAATATAATCAAATAAGCACATGCACATGCACACACATGCTAAAACACTCCTGTTAAAACACATATATTAAACCACACCTGCAAACACCCAAACATGCACACAGTCTCAGAAACACACCAGACGTGTTCCACATCACCTCTGGCCAGTTGGTTGCCACATCAACGTAATACCAGTCTGGATTAAATCTAGAGTTGATCTGGAACAAACCCTCCATCTACTATAAAACAACTAGATCACAAAACAACCAAAGGCACTGCAGAAACTCTCTGATGTATTCTGGGTAGTCCAGTAGTATTGGCATACAATGAGAGTCGTAAACATGTTTTCATCTGAGATGAGAGAGACTAAGAGTCTAAGTCTGCTGGTTGGTAAAACTGGTGTTTTAGAACGACCCGCTGTGATTTGGGTTAGGGTGGGGGTGGATCCACATTCAGTCTAATTCAACTGGCAGTTCAAAAAGACAGTTCTGCTACCAATGACAGACTAGTCCTTCTTGAGTTGTTACATACTAACTAACTTAACATTACAAGTTAACATTTTATGTTAATTCCCTTTTCCTGAACTGGGTGAATTTAACAAACACCCCCAGAACCTTCTCTGACCTTCTCCTCAACCACAGTCTGACCTGGTTGCTCTTCTAGTCTGGACCTCTCCAGTGTGATATCAGGATTTTAGTGGTGGTTTATCACCTCTAAAGACTAAAACCCTCTCTGCCAGCCCAGAGGGGCTGCAGCACTGACAGATACAGGGAACTTGCTGTTCTGTTTTTGACCTTTTTGTGGTGCTGTTGAGCTGAATATTTGCTAAAGAAAAGCAGCGCCTGGTTTCTGGGCCTCCAAAAACATTTCCCAGATACCAACAAAACAGCTTTCCAAATAACTCAACTAAATCCTGTTTTACCAGACAACACACTAATAAGTAATCATGTATTAACCAACTAACCAGACAACAGACCTCCCTCTCTCTCTAACTCTTACAGTCTGTTAACATACGAGTGGTGCTTCCTGCCTGAACACTAAACGGCTTCCTTGAAGAAAAGCCTCTGGTCGCACAGACCAGAATCGCACAGTGTTCTCTCTGATCTGTCTAATCAATGTTTTCTACTCAGTATTTACTGCTGGAGAAAGAGGAAGGTCAGAATGGCTTCATGTTAACCTGCTGTATTGTTTCTGGATAATAAAGTTTCCTCTGAGCAAAGTCCATCCGCTGCTTTCACTGCTACTTCAAACTAACCAATCACACTATCCACACACTTCACAGAGTTAATTTCCTGGTTTAGAAGATTTCAGTAGTCTGTGGTCAGAAAGAGTCTCTACTGCCTCCTGCTGCTATGAGAGGAATGACATTAAACTGAATATTAAATGAACATTAAACTGAACATTATTATGAATATTACTGAACATTACAGTTTTTCCATTTGGCTAATTTTCTCAAAAGTTTAAACACAAAACCATAAACACAAAAAGCAAAACTCCAACAAATCTCTAGCAAAAGAAAACACTGCATTCATGCCTTTGCATTTTCAGTGTTACACTGTAGCTGGTTGTAAAAGATTACAGTTATGTATATCTACTCAAATATATATAAATAAACACACACAAACGCAATACAGGAATAATTTTCTTTCCAAAATGCAGTATGTTGGAACACTGTATGTAACACTTTATATACCCAACAGGAGAAAAACAGGAGAAAAAAAAATAGGCTCATTTTTTCAAAACACTAAACACAAAAAGACACCAAATTAGGCTGCATCCTGCCTGGTTTGGTCATCTACATCACAAGAGATGTTCTCCCTGGCTAAACAGCGGGGAAAGAATCTTCTGGAGTGACGGATCCAGCCGCCGAAAGCCCCCACATCGACTTCACCACATGCATCCTCCATTGCCTTGAGAAGAGGCATGCGTGCGAGGGGATGGCGGTCATACACCTTCCATCGCCATGTTGAAAAAAACTCTTCAATTGGGTTTAGGAATGGGGAATATGGTGGGAGGTATAGAACAATAAATGGTGGGTGGTCGATGAACCAGTTGCGGACCAGAGCATGTGATGTGGCCCTGATCTCATCTGAGACAACTGTCCTTCCTCGTCCTCCTCTTCCTCTCACTGCTTGACCATAGCTTCACCATTGACCTCCATTTTCCTCCATAACAGGAGAGCTCATCTGTGGCCTTTTTATAGTGCTAAAGCTCTGATTTCTAAGTGACTAGTGTTTACACCTGTGAGGAGTGGGTGTTGCCAATTGGTCAATAAAGCTTGGCATTGCTTTCCAAAGGAACACAAGAGATTTTAATTTTGAATGTCTAATGTAGAGAACTGTGTGTAGTGTTTTGCAAAAAGTGTGATTTAGAATTGAAAACTGAGTGTAAAGCAGAAATTGTTGGTTTAGGGATGTGATACATGAGTTTCAGGTTTCAGTGATTGAGTTTCAAGCTCCAATTTTAGTGTGTAAACAATTGAGAAAAACTGTAAACTGAACATGAAACTGAACATTACAATTACTGAATATTAAACTGAATATTACTGAACATTAAAATGAATATTGCCAGGAATATTGCCAAGACACATTTCTTGAAATTATGCTCCATTTCCCAAAACTCTAAACACAACTGCACCCTCATCTTCACAAACGTCAAAACCAAACTCTCCACTCAAAACCAAACTTTGCCTTCAGACCACACACACACACACACACACACACACACACACACACACACACACACCAAAATAGCCATTACACACTGGGTAAAATGAATATATTAAATAATATATTAAAATGCATATTAATGAACATTAAATAGAATATTAATGAACATTAAACTGAACATTAAAATTAACATTACTCAATATGTATATTATATATTATTATATTATATATAGAAGCAGGAAACGGGTCTGTAGTATTTTAATGCTACAAATGAGTTTGTTCATACTGAAAACCAGGGAAGGAAGAAGCAGCAGATTTAGTGTGAGTGAGGGTGTGTGTGTGTGTGTGTGAGTGAGGGTGTGTGTGTGTGTGAGTGAGGGTGTGAGTGAGGGTGTGTGTGTGTGTGTGTGTGTGTGTGTGAGTGAGGGTGTGTGTGTGTGTGAGTGAGGGTGTGTGTGGTGTGTGTGTGTGTGAGAGTGAGGGTGTGTGTGTGTGTGTGTGTGTGTGTGTGAGTGAGGGTGTGTGTGGTGTGTGTGTGTGTGAGAGTGAGGGTGTGTGTTGACAGAAAGCATACCTCTATGGTCAAACACTGTTGCTCCAGAAACCCAACAACAACATGATGAAGAAAAGAGAAAAGTGAAAGAGAGCGATTGCGAAATGCCTCTCACTATATAAACCAACGATCACATCTGCTTGTCTTCACTATGCTGATTAACACCAAGGTACCAAAACAATAAAAATGGATCAATGTTTTGCAGACTACAAAGAAGTCTTCTACAACAGCTTTCTCCTAATCAAACTACAGTCTGTCTTTAGCCCTAGTCTTTGGAGAAGAGTCAGCTCAGTTAACAGAAATTAACCATGGAGATTCAATTCTGTTGAAATGAACAGAAACACAATCAGCTGTTCAGAGCTGAGGACCTCCAACATGGCCACCAGAGGGGCAAGGGTTACTTCAACTGAAATCCTCTATGGACTGAATGACACAAGTTGTCCTGACACTAAAAGCTGCAAATATAACCAAGTAGAGTTTGACTTGCCTTCATACTGTTGGGTTCTATCATTATCCCCGTCATATATCATGGTTTCCAGTCAGAACCCTCTGTGGTCTCTTTTGAGAACCATCTCATATCTTTATTACTTTTGGAAACCCATTTTGCTGTATTTTTGTCGCTGTTATATTATCTATGTAGAAGTAATGCTATAATAACATATCCCAAATTAGTTTTATTTGAGAACCCAGTCTTATTATGACTCTGAAGATGAGCCAACTGGATCAGAATGGCTCTTTTGAAGCTATAGCAAAGGTTTAATCAGGAAGATTACTTTTTAACATGCACTCTCTCTCTAGTATTAGAGAAAGGACATTTTCTCATTTTCCCATCAGCTCCTTGAGAGGGATGGAGGTCCAATGAAGTCCATCTCTACAGCCCTCTCACCACCAGTGGAGGAAAATTGGTCATATGCTGCCCTCATGGGGTTCCTACCTCATGAATCTAATTTAAGACATGACGTGTCTAATTCTTCTCTGTAGATTCTAGACTCTTTTCTAAATTCAACAATGCATAAAATGTGTCATTCCTCCTGCTATTAGTCTCTCCTCATCTGGAGACTTCATATCGTATCCTGCAATGGTGACATAGCAAAGATGGAGAGAACAAGGTGGTTAGTGATTACTTTTCTGATCAGATTTCCATAATTGGGTTTTTCCAAATGGATAAATGACATTCTGATCATTCAGATTGGTATTGGGATTTGGTAATCCAGTCCTACTTTGAATGTTGCTTAAATGTTGTTGCTGTGTGCAGGGCCGGCCCTCGACCTTTGGGCCCCCCTCATTGTAACGTGTTGCCACTTCACATGGCACTGAA
>JAXDDW010000207.1:92500-260000 GCA_034670385.1 Hoplostethus mediterraneus
AGAATAGTCAGTTCTTGAAGTTGATGTGTTGGAAACAGGAAAAATGGTCAAGAGTAAGGATCTGAGAGACTTTGACAAGGACCAAATTGTGATGGCTAGACGACTGGGTCAGAGCATCTCCAGAACGGCAGGTCTTGTGGGGTGTTCCCGGTATGCAGTGGTCAGTACCTACCAAAAGTGGTCCAAGGAAGGATAACCGGTGAACCGGTGACACGGTCATGAGCGCCCAAGGCTCATTGATGCACGAGGGGAGTGAAGGCTAGCCCGTCTGGTCCGATCCCACAGAAGAGCTACTGCAGCATAAATTGCTGAACCAGTTAATGCTGCTATGATAGAAAGGTGTCAGAACACACAGTGCATCACAGCTTGCTGTGTATGGGGCTGTGCAGCCTCAGACCGGTCAGAGTGACCATGCTGACCCGTCCACCGCCGAAAGCGCCTATAATGGACAGGTGAGTGTCAGAACTGGACCATGGAGCGAAGGAAGAAGGTGGCCTGGTCTGATCAATCACGTTTTCTTTTACATCATGTGGACGGTCGGGTGCGGGTGCGGGTGCGTCGTTTACCTGGGGAAGAGATGGTACCAGGATGCACTATGGGAAGAAGGGTAATGTTGTTGTAGACCAAGTATGTATCCTGTCAGATTTTGAGGAATAGAACAATATTGGCAATGGTGTTCCCTGATGGCAGTTGCCTCTTTCAGCAGGATAATGTGTCCTGCCACACTGCAAACATTGTTCAGGAATTGTTGAATAAACTTAGATCGGGACAGGAGTCCTTTTAAATCAATCATGAATTACATGAGCACATTTATTAGCACACAGAAGACAATACAATACTATACAATACAATACTGAGCGCTCAGGAGAGATACGCACACATGGGTATAGCATACGGATCTCTGCCATAGGAGCTTCAGGACAGAGTTTATATAGTTAAAGGAAACAATAAAAGGATGAATATGCAAAGCGCTACCTAATGAGGGGAAGGACTAGAAGCTGACGTTAGCACTGACGCAATCTGTGAGGTCACTGGGTTTATCAAGGCATGAGGCGAGCATATTTGGAAATATGCTGGGTATGAACAGGTGGGGGGGCCTTGGAGGATGGAGCCAGTCTTCAGGCGAACCAGGCCACAGTCTGACCTATGGCCTGCACTCCGAGGCGCCAGCCGTTATCCTAAAACGATGGTTTATGCGTTTACAGTAACGTGACAGATAGTTTAGGTTTAACGTGACCCTTTAGCACATGATGTGCTGGTGTTGTTATTAAATGCTTCGAGACACCTCGGCGCCTCACCATGTGCGTATGCTAAGGCCTAAGAGAAGAGCAGCATAAGCAGAAATACAGGGGATAACAACAAATAGACAAAATACCTAAGGTTACATACGTAAATTCTTCCACAGGAATGGTTTGAGGAACATGACAAAGAGTTCAAGGTGTTGACTTGGCCTCCAAATTCCCCAGATCTCAATCCGATCGAGCATCTGTGGGATGTGCTGGAAAAACAAGTCCGATCCATTGAGGCCTCGCAACTTACAGGACTTAAAGGATCTGCTGCTAACGTCTTGGTAACGTCTTGGTAACGGCTTTGTGTCAGATAGTTGGTTGTCCACTGATCACCTGGTCACAAGGTTGGAGGTTCGATCCCCAGCTCGTCCTGTCCACATGTCAAATAAGTAGTAGTAGCGGCAACCAACGAACATAGCAGCCAACGGTGAGCATAGCAGCAGTCGGCGAGCATGTGGCAAACGGAGAACATGCGGCAAACGGAGAACATGCGGCAAACGGAGAACATGCGGAAAATGGTGAGCGGACATGGCAGCGACACGGCGAGTGGAAACGGCAGCAGACACGGCAAGCATGGCATTCAGCACATTGACAGCATGAGCAAGTTGCATACGTTATGATGCATACGTTGCATGCGTAACGCTGGGGACACACTGGACGCGGAAAGAAAAGGAAGCGCCGCGAAAGGCGCCGATTGAGCAAGGAGTTTGGTTGTTCACACCGGCACCGAAAGCCGCCGATCTCTGCTGGTTTTCTCAATGTAGGGGTTTGGTGTCTCTCTCTCTCTCTCTCTCTCTCTCTCTAATTTCAATTTGAAGCTTTATTGACATGAAAAGACAGTGCTTATATTGCCAAAGCAAACGTATATGAACTGACAAAGAACAGCATTTACAACAATATGAAAGTACATGCCACAAGTAACAGGGCAACACAAGTAACAACAGCAATGAATGAAAAATGAATAAGTATTATGTATACTTGAGTAGTATGGTGTAAAATGCATATACATCTCTTTATGCTTGTGTGCGTGTGCCTCAGAAATACCATAAATCAGGGTGTTTTATTTTGAAATGTGTTATATTTTGGAAATTGACCGGATGCTCTATGCCAGGGGTGTCAAACTGTGAGCCATGGAGGGCCGAGAGTATGCAGGTTTTCGTTCCAACCCAAGAATACACCAGGTGATTTCACTGATTAGTCCCTCCTCTCTGGTTGAAGGTGTGGTAATCAGTGAAATCACCTGCTGTATTCTTGGGTTGGAACGAAAACCTGCATACTCTCGGCCCTCCATGGCACACAGTTTGACACCCCTGCTCTATGCCGTTCCTGTGTCTGACTTCCTGCCCAGCTTTACACATTCGCTCACGAATTGAGAAAATCTTAGACCTGACGCCGAAACGGTCGCTGCAGGCCGCGGCCATTCGGCGCCCTTCCGTGTCCGGTGTGCACGGCCACATTGGTTAACATGGGCGCGGAAAGAATTTTCGGTGCCTTTTGTCGCCGTTCCGCGTCCAATGTGTCCCCAGCGTAACACATTGCGACCTCCCCAAGACAAGCATGTCCTATTATGAGACCGGCCTGGCGATTACTGGCTTGGTGGACGACTACTACCAACTTTTGCATGGGCAAAATTTAGAAATGTGGTGACTGAACTCCAACCTGAACCTCTCGGCAGACCTGCTGGCCATCCCCATCTTCATCCTCATTAGTTATGGAGGAGATGGTGATGTTTGTCCAGGAGCTGAAGGTCCTGGAAGAAACAATTAAACTTTATTCCTGCAATCTACAGCTGACGGTAGATTTCTACATATGAAGTCTGACTCAATAACTAGTTTACTGACTTATAGACACATTAGAGTAAAGATCAAATGGTAATCTCTACCTCTCCTCTGAGACAGTGTGTGTGTATGTGAGAGAGAGAGTCTGTGTGTGTATGTGTGTGTGAGGGATCAGGTTTGCTAAAAGGGGAAGGCCGAACTGCTATTTGATCGTGTTTTGAATCTTTTCAAAGAGCAGCAGTTGAAGTTCAGGGAAGGGGAAATCCACTGGAACAGCAAAGAGGATAAAACCTGAACTCGGCTGGACTCTGCTGAAAGGTCAAGGCCTCCATGGCCTTCTAACGTTCCTGAGACCTCAGAGACATGGCAAGAGTAGAGACTGAAAGAGCTGAGGAGAGGTAAGAGGGAGGTTCACAGTAGAAGGGATGGAAATCAGCGTGATGAGGGGAACTTGTTCAGTCTGTGATGGGAGATGGAGTTCAAAGGTCATTCCATCATTGGAGAACCAAGAGGGAGAACAGTGGACACCTGGCTGGACCATGGTCTGGAGATACGGGGGTGTAGGACTGGACCATTGTCTGGATGTATGGGGATGTAGGACTGGAGGTCATTAGATCTTCAGACCAGATGGAAACCTGAACCTGGTTTTGGCCTGTGTGCACACACACTTACACACACATACACACACAACCACAGAATTTCCCCCCCGGGGATCAATAAAGTATCTATCTATCTATATATCTATATATCTATCTATCTATCTCTCTCTCTCTATCTATCTATCGATGTGATATTAAAGTTTGGTTTGACACATGTACGACATCACTGCTGTATTACTACTACAATAGCACTATACTGGTAGCCATGGTAACATTCCTGTATAGATGGTTTTCAGCTAACCCTTCCCCTTCTGGTGGCCATCTTGGAGGTCCTCAGCTCTGAACAGCTGATTGTGTTTCCATCTCAACAGAATTGAATCTTCATGGTTAATTTCTACTGAACTGATCATTTCATCACTGATCCATCTGATTGATTTAGTGTTTATATCATGTAGCTTGTTAGTTAGCTAACCATAGTATCTGGTCAGCTAACCATCAGATTGGCACTAGCTAACGTATCTAGTAGAAGCTAGTGTTAGCAGTGTTACTGTACTTACTGTATTACTGATACTTTACTGATATTCCAGCTCAACCAGTCAGACCCTTTCATCCAGCCTTTCTGATAAATACCCTGTATCTGTCTCTCTCTCTGTCTCTCTCTTTCTCTCTCTCTCTCTCTCTGTCTGCTTCTCTCTCTCTCTCTCTGTCTGTCTGTCTGTCTGTCTCTCTCTCTGTCTGTCTGCCTGTCTCTCTCTCTCTCTCTGTCTGTCTGCTTCTCTCTCTCTCTCTCTCTGTCTGTCTGTCTCTCTCTCTGTCTCTGTCTGTCTGCCTGTCTCTCTCTCTCTCTCTCTCTCTCTCTGATTGCCTGGGAATCATTCATTTTGTGAATAAAATATATTTATTTTTCACAAAAATAATTTTGACATAAGAAAAAGATGCAGACCCCCTGCAGTACATCCACGGACCCCCAGTTAAACAACACTGGCCTCGAGAAATCACTCCACATTCAGTGTTTTGCTCAAGGACAATTGAGCAGGATTGAACCCTAGACCACCCCGCTGATGGTGCAGTACAATGAGATGATGAATGGAATTGAACCCCCGACCTGCAGCGTTAGTGCCTCGCTCTAGGGAATAGAACCCCCGACCTGGAGTGTAAGTGCCTTGCTCTAGGGAATGGAACCCCCGACCTGCAGCGTTAGTGCCTCGCTCTAGGGAATTGAACCCCGACCTGCAGCGTTAGTGCCTTGCTCTAGGGAACAGAACCCCCGACCTGCAGTGTTAGTGTCTTGCTCTAGGGAATAGAACCCCCAACCTGCAGTGTTAGTGTCTTGCTCTAGGGAATAGAACCCCCGACCTGGAGTGTAAGTGCCTTGCTCTAGGGAATGGAACCCCCGAACTGCAGTGTTAGTGTCTCGCTCTAGGGAATTGAACCCCCGACCTGCAGCGTTAGTGCCTTGCTCTAGGGAATAGAACCCCCGACCCTTGGCCAGGGAATAGAACCCCCGACCTGCAGCGTTAGTGCCTTGCTCTAGGGAATAGAACCCTGAACTGCAGCGTTAGTGCCTTGCTCTAGGGAACAGAACCCCCGACCTGCAGCGTTAGTGCCTTGCTCTAGGGAACAGAACCCCCGACCTGCAGCGTTAGTGCCTTGCTCTAGGGAATAGAACCCCCGACCTGCAGCGTTAGTGCCTTGCTCTAGGGAATAGAACCCCTGACCTGCAGCGTTAGTGCCTTGCTCTAGGGAATAGAACCCTGACCTGCAGCGTTAGTGCCTTGCTCTAGGGAACAGAACCCCCGACCTGCAGCGTTAGTGCCTTGCTCTAGGGAACAGAACCCCCGACCTGCAGCGTTAGTGCCTTGCTCTAGGGAATAGAACCCTGACCTGCAGCGTTAGTGCCTTGCTCTAGGGAACAGAACCCCCGACCTGCAGCGTTAGTGCCTTGCTCTAGGGAATAGAACCCCGACCTGCAGCGTTAGTGCCTTGCTCTAGGGAATAGAACCCCGACCTGCAGCATTAGTGCCTTGCTCTAGGGAATAGAACCCTGACCTGCAGCATTAGTGCCTTGCTCTAGGGAATAGAACCCCGACCTGCAGCATTAGTGCCTTGCTCTAGGGAATAGAACGTCTGATGTAATCTTGTTCCTGATATTCCAACTCAACCAGTCAGACACTTCCCCTTCGTTCACCTCTTTCTGATAAATACTCTGTCTGTCTCTCTGTCTGTCTGTCTCTCTGTCTCTGTCTCTCTTTCTGAGAAATGTCGACAGACCGGTTCTGTTCTGACCATCACATCATCATACCATTCATATCATCCTCTGTGACATCAACACTCACACTCACACACACACACACACACACACACACACACACACACAGAGCACAGCTACATTTCCTAGCAGGATATTCAACTGACAGAGAAGCAGAGATAAAGACAGGCAGGTAGAGAGACAGACAGGTAGAGAGACAGACAGGTAGAGAGACAGGCAGGTAAACGGTGTAAAGGCTGTAGTTTCTGTCACCAGATTTAAAAAAACAAAAATATACATAGATGAGTACAAGGAGGCTTAATCTGGTCTAAATGTGGTGTGACTGGTTTAAACCAGATTCTAAAAATCTAGTCTTAATGTTGCCCAAATGACCTAAATCTGGCGAAAATCTGGTGAAAATCCGGTGTAGATCTGTTGCAGATCTGTTATAGATCTGGTGTAGATCTGGTGTAGATCTGGTGTAGATCTTGCAGGGTGTATCCCTACAGAAAACTCAGTTCTCATGTTTCAATATGACAAACTAGAAAAAAGAAATAGAATAAAACAAATCAATCATGTTAATTGATGAATAAATAGATAATGTGAAAATTACATCCAAACATACAGATAAACCAAAGAGGAGCTGCTTTAATATGATGATAATATATAATCAGTTATATTCATGATATATTTACTACATCATTAATATATTATGTATTTATTATCATTTAATATATTTACTATATATTGACAGGGCTGTCAAGGAGTTTAAATCAGTGTAGGTCAGTCTTTCTCCCCAGGGACACACAGATAGAGAGAGAGACAGAGAGAGAGAGAGAGAGAGACAGACAGATAGAGAGAGAGAGAGAGACAGACAGATAGAGAGAGAGACAGAGAGAGACAGACAGATAGAGAGAGACAGACAGAGAGATCAGAGGGAGTGAAAGAGGGAGGAGTGAAGGTATAAAAAGCTCTTGTTCCCTTTGACCAGACTTCAGACTTCAGAAAAGACACAGAAAAGAAAACCCAACGCCAACCTAGCAGCCGCCATGCTTCCACGGTGAGTACTAACTCCTTTTACTAACTTTACTAACCATAACTTATGAACTTACTTAACTTATTAACCCTTACTAACAAGTTCAGCTGCTGAATTAGATAACTAAGTAGAATATTATCGTTAGAGCTCCGAGTAAACATTGCTGGAAGTGGTGGTCATAAGGCATTATAAGGCATTATAGGGCATTATAGGGCATTATAAGGCATTATAGGGCATTATAAGGCATTATAAGACATAATAAGGCATTAGAAGTACATTGTGATTGCACGGTAATCATTACAATCACAGCATGATATAATACTTTGTGGGGAAACTATAATCAATAACATGATATTAAAGTGAATGTAACTTTGATGATTGTAAGAAAAGGGATTATGAACCACAATAACTCACCTGCCGTGGTTCCGGTGGGACAGACAGGCTGTTTGAGGAGACAGACAGGCTGTTTGGGGAGACAGACAGGTCTACCTGACACCAACCTACAGCTTCCCAGCATTGGACTGGCCTGTCTGCTATACGTTGAAAGAAGAGACGCTTTGTGTTGTGAGGCTGCGACACAAAGAGCAGTAATTTAACCCTTCAGCACCTAACCCTAACACCAGCTGAGAGCAGCTCAACACGTTCTGATTCTCTGATTCTCTTTCTCTGAGCAGATCTTACTAGTTGAATTTGTTAAAGGTCTTTGTGTCCCTGGTGCCCCCCCCCACCCTCCTCATCAGCAGCCAGAAGCCAAGAAAACAACATGCAAAACCCTGCAGTCAAATCCTGAGAAGCTGCTGTCTGTTGAGTTTGCATTGGAGTCACTGTTGAGCTGCTGGTTAACTCAACTCTCTGGTCTGTTGAGTTGGAGTCAGTGACGAGCTGCTGGTTAACTCAACTATCTGGTCTGTTGAGTTTACATGCTGGTTAACTCAACTCTCTTGTGTTTCAGGTCTCTGTTGGTACTTTGTGTTCTGGCTACTGTGTCTCTGGCAGCACCAGTCAGCGGTAAGCGGTGACTATAGCTCAACTTTAATTATCATGATCAGAACCAATGGGACTGATCAACCGGTACTTCATAGACTGATCAACCAGTACTTCATAGACTGATCAACCAGTACTTCATAGACTGATAAACCAGTACTTCATAGACTGATCAACCAGTACTTCATAGAATGATCAACCAGTACTTCATAGACGGTATAGACAGAAAATATAATGGTGAATGGATGTCATAGATAATATAGATGGTATGGATAGTATATAGTATATATAGTATATATAATATACAGTATATAGTATATGTAGTATATATAGTATATAGTATATATAGTATAGGTAGTATATATATAGTATATATAGTATATAGATGTTATTGATGTATAGACAGTTTATATTGTATATTGATTAATTAATTAACTGTCAAACCAGATTCTCTGCTGGAGGGACAAAAGCTTCCTGTCTCTCTCTCTACCTGACTCTCTCTCTCTCATCCTGTCTCTCTCTCTACCTGACTCTCTCTCTCATCCTGTCTCTCTCTCTACCACACCTCTCATCTTGTGTTTTTCCTCCTCCAGAGGCTCCAGGATCAGACGATGGTAACTATCGAGCTACTCTGACTTCATCTTCTTAATCATCAGTTATTATGTCCACACATATAAATATAATATACTATCACTTCTACTACTACTACTACCACTATTACTACTACCACTATTACTACTACTACTACTACCACTACTACTACTATTATCACTACTACTACCACTACTATTACTACTACTACTACTACTACTACCACTATCACTACTCCTATCACTACTACTACTACTACTACCACTACTACCACTACTACTATCACTACTACTACTATCACTATCACTACTCCTATCACTACTACTACTACCACTACTACTACTACTACTACTATCACTACTACTGTCACTACTACTACTATCACTACTACTACTACTATCACTACTACTACTATCACTACTACTACTACTACTATCACTACTACTACTATCACTACTACTACTACTACTATCACTACTACTACTATCACTACTACTATCACTACTACTACTATCACTACTACTACTACTACTACTTTCATCACCAACAATTTTCTACAAAATCAAATGATTTTAATCCTCATTAATGGTTTCCATGGTAACTCTGTTTCAGGGAGAAGTGCAGCTCTACTAGCTCACCTCAATGGTAACACGCACACACACATACACACACGTACACAAATACACACACACACAGATATCTTTGGGTTGTTATTGTTTTCAGTGAAGATGAATGATGAATCTCTTATCGAAGACTAAGAACACGCTCACACCTGGAGCTGACCAGTACAACCAGTCTCTACTGGTTCTACTGGGAGCTGACCAGTACAACCAGTCTCTACTGGTTCTACTGGGAGCTGACCAGTACAACCAGTGCTGTACAGAGAACCAGTAAATGAGTGTTGGTTGTTTATCAGCAGCTGCTGATGGAGGAAGGCCAACAGCCGAACCTGCAGCCAAAGACCCAGGTAACACACCACACACACACAACACAAGATTACATGACTTCACAACACAAGATCACATGACATGACAACGTCTGTCTCCACAGAAACTACTGACAGGACAGACTCTGCTGAACAGACAGGAGGTAACCAGTCTGTCTGTCTACTTGTCAGTCTACTTGTCAGTCTACCTGTCTGTCTGTCTGTCTACCTGTCTGTCTGTTGCGTTAAATATTGTTGTTTTCTAACAGAGGAAGGACAAACTCGTATAGACCATACTAGCACTGGTAACTAACTAACTAGTGCTGGTCTATCTGGTTACAAGCCTTTAGACTACCAGCCTGCCCAGATAGATATAGTATAGGACAGACACAGTAGAAAGAACAGTAGAAAGAAGCATCTGAGAGACGACCAACCTGATTGACAGGAAGTCCCGCAAATAACCCGACTGACAGGAAGTCCTGCAAATGATCCGATTGACAGGAAGTCCCGCAAATAACCCGACTGACAGGAAGTCCTGCAAATGATCTGACTGACAGGAAGTCCTGCAAATGATCTGACTGACAGGACGTCCTGCAAATGATCTGACTGACAGGACGTCCTGCAAATGATCTGACTGACAGGACGTCCTGCAAATTATCCAGTTCAACTTTAGTTCAACTTTAAACCAAATGATGGTATTTTCCCTCCCAATGACGATGGTGCTTTTGACACAAAGTGAAGGTAGTTTCTAAAACAAATGATGGTACTTTCTAAAACAAATGATGGTACTTTCTAAAACAAATGATGGTACTTTCTAAAACAAATGAAGGTACTTTCTAAAACAAATGATGGTACTTTCTAAAACAAGTGAAGGTACTTTCTAAAACAAATGATGGTACTTTCTAAAACAAATGAAGGTACTTTCTAAAACAAATGATGGTACTTTCTAAAACAAGTGAAGGTACTTTCTAAAACAAATGATGGTACTTTCTAAAACAAGTGAAGGTACTTTCTAAAACAAATGATGGTACTTTCTAAAACAAGTGAAGGTACTTTCTAAAACAAATGATGGTACTTTCTAAAACAAATGAAGGTACTTTCTAAAACAAATGATGGTACTTTCTAAAACAAATGATGGTACTTTCTAAAACAAGTGAAGGTACTTTCTAAAACAAATGATGGTACTTTCTAAAACAAGTGAAGGTACTTTCTAAAACAAATGATGGTACTTTCTAAAACAAGTGAAGGTACTTTCTAAAACAAATGATGGTACTTTCTAAAGCAAGTGAAGGTACTTTCTAAAACAAGTGAAGGTACTTTCTAAAACAAATGATGGTAGTTTCTAAAACAAATGATGGTAGTTTCTAAAACAAATGGTACTTTCTAAAACAAATGATGGTACTTTCTAAAACAAATGAAGGTACTTTCTAAAACAAATGATGGTACTTTCTAAAACAAATGATGGTACTGTTTAAAGGATAGTAGCAAATTTAAATCCTCAGTTGACTAAATGAGACACTTTTACAGACCAATAGAGTTTTAATGATGACCTGGAAATGGATGTATGAGATAGAGAGAGTTATTCCTTTCGAAACACAGTAGAAACAGTAGAATCAGACTGACCTACTGGACTGTATATTTAGTATATAAGGAGTAAATCCATTAGAAACAGTAGAATCAGACTGACCTACTGGACTGTATATTTAGTATATATGGAGTTAATCCATTAGAAACAGTAGAATCAGATTGAGAGGGAAGTTAAAAAAAAAAGCCAAACCCAAAGAAAAAATGAGGATGTTCAATTCTTCTGAAATAGGAGACAGGTCTGTCTGTCTCTTTCTGCCTGTCTGTCTGACTGATGGACTGTCTGTCTGTCTGTCTCTTTCTGCCTGTCTGTCTGACTGACTGACTGTCTGTCTGACTGTTGCAGCTCCATCAGACTCCTCAGCCGATACGACTGATAAACCAGGTCAGTAACTAGCCAGACTAGTTTTCCACCAGTAACCAGCCAGAGGGTTTCTGGTTGTTTCACCTGCTTTTCATGTTTCCAGAAAGTAAATAACAAAAAGCTATTATTATATTATTATATATGAATGCATGTGTGTGTTATCACTACATATGAATTATTATATATGAATGCATGTGTGTGTGTGTGTGTGTTATCACTACATATTATACATGACATGACATATTATTGTTCCTCCAACAGACTCCAGCGACTCCTCAGCAGACAACAGCAGTAAGATCATACTATCTCACTATTAATATACCCGTACTGCGTCTATAGGAAGTACTATTACTACTACTACTACTGGTACTACTACTGCCACTACTGCTACTACTATTACTACTACCACTATCAATACTACTACTATTACTATTACTACTACTACCACTATCAATACTACTACTACTACTTCCACTATCAATACTACTACTAATAGCAATACTACTACTACTACTTCTCCTTCTCCTACTACTGGTACTGGTACTACTACTAGTAGTACTGTCACTACTACTACTGAGAACCTGACCGATTCAGTAAAAGTCCTCTAGTATGATATTGACAACCTCTGTGTTTCTGTTCAGAGGACGCTCAGGATGATGACTCTGCTGACACCACAGGTCAGTTTACAAGTTGAATGATGAGTAGTGATGAGAACTGATGAGTAGTGACATACTTTGTTGAGACTGCATCAACCTTTCGGTCTCAGGGGGAGAGACTATATTTATCTTTTGGCTGATTAGAGTAGTGGTATACTTCAGTAAGCCTGCACAGGTTAAGGACTACATTAGTCAGTTGGTCCAGGGCTTAACCCTAACCCATTAGTCAGTTGGTCCAGGGCTTAACCCTAACCCATTAGTCAGTTGGTCCCTCCACACTGCCAAACTGATCCTGCAGTAAATAGTATTACAGCGACTGGCAGGGTTTATTCTTAAAACTTATTTAAACCTTATTCAAAATACTATGCAGGAAACATACTTTATGTACACAGTCCCTATAATTGGAAATATTACTGTATTTGTATGTTTCCTGTTGTATCTGATTAAACATTTTGGAAAGCTTTATAGTAGAGTCCACCTCCTTCAGCCAGCACATCTTCAGAAGCAGAAAGTAAAGCTAGATGATCGTATAAAGTAATAAAATAATAAAGAACGACTGAATGACTGAAGAATAACACCTCCTGTCTCCTACATGCAGAGGAAGACAAGGGTGAAGAGGACACTGATGATGGTAGGAAGACCGATATTGCAGCTTCTTAGGAATCGGCCATTTATAGCTGAAGGGTCGTTTTCACACTTAGTTGGGTTGGTTGATCGTATGAGACCACAGCAATCCAAAGTATCAGACCAAGACCTTGTTGGTCCAAACCAACCCTGATCCAACTGGGATCCCACCCAACTAGTATTAAATAAAGCCCATGAATTATGGGTTAAGGGTGAGTTACCCTAGTCTTACTCCAGGAGAAAGTCCTTTGCCTCACCAAATTTCTAACCAGTCAAGGAAATGAAATCACCCATGTGGCTTTGGTTGGTAAATTATGGTTCTCTTGAAATGTAGCTGTGTGGAACCGATCCAAAGAACCCCTCATTCAGGCCACAGCAAACAGACTAGAGGTTTGAAAATGCCCTGAGGCTGAATGTGAAATGTTAGTGACTGCTGTGTTGATGAGTCAACATTTCTAATCCTATAATACAGACAGCGATGACAATACTGACAACGCTGACTCTGACACAGTAGAGGAGGATGAAAAGAGTGACAGCCAAGCTGACGAGGAAGATGAGGGAGATAAAGATAAAGATAAAGATGAGGATGAGGATGAGGATGAGGACAGCAATGGTAAAGACAGTGATGATGAGGAGAAAGGGGAAAGCAAGTCGGCAGAGGAAGAGAAGAAGGAGCTAGAGGAGGGAGACGATGTAGAGAGTCAGGAGGCAGAAGAGGAAAAGGAGCTAGAGGAGGGAGAAGATGGAGAGAGTCAGGAGGCAGAAGAGGAAAAGGAGCTAGAGGAGGGAGAAGATGGAGAGAGTCAGGAGGCAGAAGAGGAAAAGGAGCAAGAGGAGGAAGAGGAGGATGAGGGGAGGACAGACTCAGACAAGAGTCACGACAGTGATGAGAAAGAGAACAGCGAGGAGGAGGAGGAGGTGAAGGAGAAGAAGACAGACTCAGACAAGAGTGACGACAGCGAGGAGAAAGACAGCGAGGAGGAGGAGGTGGAGGAGGAGAAGACAGACTCAGACAAGAGTAAAGACAGTGAGGAGAAAGACAGCGAGGAGGAGGAGGTGGAGGAGGAGAAGACAGACTCAGACAAGAGTAAAGACAGTGAGGAGAAAGACAGCGAGGAGGAGGAGGAGGAGGAGAACGACTCAGACAAGAGTAAAGACAGTGAGGAGAAAGACAGCGAGGAGGAGGAGGAGGACAAAGACTCAGACAAGAGTGATGACAGTGACGGTAGCGATGGGGAGGAGGAGGGGGATGAGGAGAAGACGTTGTTGAAGAAGCTAGAGAAGGAGGTTGAGGAGGAGGGAGAGGAAAGTGAAGACGCCAGTGAGGGAGACGATGAGGAGAGTCAGGACAAAGATGACAGCAGTGACAAGGACAGTAAAGACTCTGACGGTGATGATGATGATGATGAGGCGGAGGTGAAGCCAGAAGATGATGACGGTGAGAGCCAGGAGCCCGAGGAGGAGCAGGAGCAGCCAGATGATCCTGACTCCCAAGGTAACCTGACTGATCCGTCATAACTGGTTACCATGTTGAAGCTGGGGTCTTCATGTGTTAACCCTAACCCTTCAAACATAAGCTCAAACCAGCTGAACCAACAGCTTCATTACTCTCTGAACACATCTGAACACACCAGGGGCCTCATTTATAAAGGTTGCTACGCACAAAAAAGTGGCGTTAACGGGGGTGAAATGTGCGTACGCATATTTTACCGCAAACGTCGGGATTTATAGAAAAGTTCTATGCGGTAAAATGTGCGCACATCTACGCATCCTTTCACCCATGTAGAGATCACCGCAAAGTTTTTCAGACACAGGAATCAGCGACGCCCGATGGAAAGATCACAAAATAAAGCTCAGTCCTCTTAAAAACATAGTTTTATAAGTGTGCTTCCACAGGGTTTGTGGTCTGTTGTATCTGTTAAGTCACTACTTAAAACCTATTTTTATAAAAGGCATTCTCTTAACTCTTATTTTATTCATTATTTTACCGGGCGGCGCCAGGATGAAGTGAGATAAAACTTATTGATCTAACCATGCAACAGCCTCAGAAAGGCTAAATAACAACAACATAATGCTACTGTTCAAAATCAAAGAATACATTTATTAATCAGACTCACATAAGAACGAAGCACTGAGAGAATTTATGAACGATACCGATTCTGTCAAAAGCAGGCAGGCTGAGAAACCAAACTAAGTGACGTGTCTGTCTGTCATCTCCTCTGTTTCAGTGGGCTACTATGGACGCCCCAACATACACCAATGGAAATATGTTTCTATAGATACATGAAGCTTAAACAGAGGGGGCAAAAATACAACTAAGGGGCTAAGCATATTTTACTCTTTCATATGTAGCTCCTAATGCTCAATGTTGTATGACTTTTAAACTGTTTTTAAATTGTTTTTATCATTTTGTTCATCATCAGTTTGTCTCCCATTTTTTATTTTGTCTTCTAAAGCACTTTGTAACTTTGTTTTGAAAAGTGCCATATAACAAAAGTTTATTTCTATTATTATTAAGGTGCCGGATTATTAGAGCTTGTGCGGTTCTCCACAATGTGGCCCAGATCCTCTACTGAACCCCAGACAGTAGCTACACCTTTACGGTGCTCAACCTCACTGATGAGCCTCAACCTCACTGATGAGCCTCGATCTCGCACTCCGCAAATTTCGTCTTTCTTGCAGCAGGCGTCTCTGTCTTTCCCTCATTGATAGTCAACAAAGGCTCCTTAACAACGTCGGCATATTCATGACCTATTTAGCATTGAACATTTATGGATGATTGTGGGACGACACTATGAGGAGTAGTGGGAGGACACTGGGAGGAGTACAGGAGCGCACAATTCACTGCAGGTGTGTATTTATAAAGAGAAGACTGCGTACTGGTGTGTATTTATAAAGAGAAGACTGCGTACTGGTGTGTATTTATAAAGAGAAGACTGCGTACTGGTGTGTACCGCACGGTTTTATAAATCTGAATATTTTCTTGCGTTAGTAGATTCTGAGGTTTGTGCGGACGCAATGTTTTAGGATGGAATCTACGCAAAGTTTTATAAATGAGGCTCCTGAACACATCTGAACACACCAGAACACACCAGAACACACCTGAACACACCTGAACACACCTGAACACATCTGAACACACCTGAACACATCACACACCAGAACACATCTGAACACACCAACATTGGCGTAACCATCAACATTCACATGCACTGTGTAATCATTGAGGCTGAACAGCAGAAGAAGAGTTTCCTGTTTGGTTGGTAGAAGATTTCCCAGAAATAGAAACCTGTCACACACAAGGAAATGTTCCAGAGAAAAACACGTGAATGCACACACACACACACACACACATGCACGCACACACACACACAAGCCCAGGTTAACAGCCCAGTTGTTGATGTGTTGCGTGTCATTACCTGTTACAGCGGTGACAGCTGATGTTCCTGACCAATCAGACGACACCACCCAGGGCACCCCAGAGGGTAAAGGTCAACCCCTATTGTGACATCATAGTGTATTAAAATCAATCACAACACTAGACACTGGCCTGTCCATTAACCACATGGAGGATAGACAATCAGGACAGTAACATACTAAATGATCAGATTCTAACAGTCTAACGTTGATCTGTACCAATTCTCTCTCTGTCTCTTTCCAGTCATGAATTAGTAGCTCAGCCTCACTGAACTGTGGAAGCACACTGATCTACAGGTACTGCAACACACACACACACACACACACACACACACACACACACACACACACACACACACACACACACACACACACACATTTAGTCATGTCACAGCTCTATATGGTCTATATTGTCATGGTGGCTCAGTCCAGGTTTCAGTTTGCTAGATTGAAGATTGAATCATTTTGAATTATGGATTGAAATCCTTTCCTCTTTCATTCTCAGAGCCAAGCTGGTGGCCTCCACAGCAGAATATCGACGCCATGACAACAACAACCTAAATTACAACTAAACTTTATTGTGAATCTCTAACAACTTCCTGCTAAACCGTTGTTCAGCTTCCTGCTCCTCTGAGCTGAATGAACTGATCTGCTGAAACCTGGTTTTCATCTTGTCTACTGTTTGTTTCTATGGTTGATGAAGCTTCCATGTCTAAAGCTGGTAGCTGGTGGTGTTTCACTGTCTGTCCTAATTCTGCTTTCAGTCCTTGATGTAAAAACAAAAAGCTCAATCAGCACTTTGTCCTTGGAACCGATAACGGCTGCTAATCTGTCAAAATGTGCTGTAATACACAACAGCATTGTGATCTACTATGTTAGTCCACATCTGGATTCCAGCACCGCTCTAAACATCTAGCAGGCTGCTAAAATAGTAGATCGATGGTGAATTTTCGGGGAAAGGTTTCCTGTTCTGCTCCCACATTAAACCTTGGTTCAGTTGAAGTTGATGAAATGTACATATATTCATCCATTCTGTGGTGTGGCTTGTGACTGTTAACGGTTTACTGTACTTTAAATAAATTTCAATTTATAGAGAAAATGCTGTAAAAACGACCGTGATGAAGAGAATCTGTACAGAGGACAGAGCAGACAGAGGAACTGCTAATAAACACTGAGACTTCAGAACGTTCACTCACTATGTGAGTGGATGTGTGTGTGTGTGTGTGTGTGGGTGTGTGTGGGTGTTAATGTCTGGAATGTGTATTTACGTGAGACAGCATGAAAGAGAAAGGGGAGGGAGAGATTATACTTCCACATATACTATATGTAATACTACATATACACAATATATACACACACATATATTGTTTCAAGTTGTTTCACTTTTATTGGTTATTTTGATCAACTGTCGACTATTGCAAACTATTTGTTATAGAAATTGACTTGAAACTAAAGATGCAAACTTGGATTGTGAAGTCATAATTTCCTCCCACCTATTTTCAGTCAGTTTATTCACAGCCACAAATACACACACACAATACACAGCAAGCACATTCACATTTCCTTGTGTACCTAATCTAGTCATTATTATTACTACAATAAAATAATTTAATTCAACATAATAACCAACCCAACTCAACCTCAGCACTATTGCTGCTTGACCTGAGTGCAGCCTTCGACACAATTGATCATACGATACTCCTGAACCATCTTGAACATTATATTGGTATCCGGGGATCAGCCCTCTCTTGGTTTAGGTCTTACCTACTTGATAGATCACACTTCGTCTTTTACAACATGACCTCAGAGTGTTGCAATATGGACTTTGGTGTCCCACAAGGCTCTGTCCTAGGACCACTACTATTCTCTATCTATATGCTACCACTCGGTGACATCATTTGCAAATTTGACATTAACTTGCACTGTTACGCTGATGACACACAAATCTACATACCAGTCAAACCAACCAATGACACCCAATTCCAAAAACTAGAGGCCTGCCTATCAGAGGTCAAATATTGGATGTCCCTAAACTTCCTACTTCTTAATGGCAGCAAAACTGAGATGCTGATTGTGGGACCAGCTAGACATAGACACTTATTTGAGAATACTACTCTCAACTTTGATAGTTGTATAATCTCCCAGAGCCCATACGTTAAATATCTTGGAGTAAAATTCGACCCTACCCTCTCATTCGAGTTGCACATTAAGGAGATCACTAAAACAACGTTTTATCATCTTCGCAATATTGCCAAGATTTGACCCATGCTAACAGAGGCAGACGCAGAAATTTTCCTACATGTCTTTGTATCATCCAGAATCGATTATTTCAATGTCCTCTTTTCAGGCTTACCTACTGGCGCACTAAAAAACTATAACTGGTCCAGAATGCTGCTGTCAGAATCCTGACCAAAACTAGGAAATTCAACCATATAACTCCCATCCTGTCCTCATTACACTGGCTACCAATTCAGGCCAGGTGTGACTTTAAGGTGCTTTTACTTATGATGAACGATGGCGCGGCCGTGTCTAGACACCGTTGTGGCAGCTTTTAGTTTTTGTGTTTATTTCAGGACAGGAAGGCTCTGCAGAGTACTGCATTCGGCTGAACGCATTGGAACTACACTCCCCACCCTGCAGGACTTATACACCAGGAGGTGCAGAACCAGAGCCTGCAGGATCATGAAGGATCCTCACCACCCCAACAACGGACTGTTTCAGCTGCTGCGGTCAGGCAAGCGCCTCCGTAGTCATGCTGCTAAAACAGAGAGACTGAGACAGAGATTCTATCCTCAGGCCATCAGGACTGTGACCTCTGACCTCACCAGGGCCCCCACTAAGACCCACACACTGCCCCTCTTATGCACACACACACACACACACTTAGGTAGTGACTAAATCTAATTTATATACATATATACAAATTTTTCATATTTTACTATATTTTTACTTATATTTCTTACCATTGTAAATAGTGCTATTACTGTAAATACTGTGTACTTGTTGCCCTTTTGCACATTCCCATTGAGCATTGCCACTTTTCATTTCACTGCACACCCTGTGTGTGTATGTGACAAATAAACTTCTTGAATCTTGAATATAAATCATTACATGGGATGGCACCGTCCTACTGATCAGATCTGATTAAACCGTATAAACCGCCACGCCCCCTCAGATCTCAGGACGCTGGCTACCTGTCTATCCCAGCAGTCAAAAAGAAACCTGCAGGTACCAGAGCCTTTTCTTACCGGGCTCCCTATCTATGAACAGTCTGCTGCCTCAATCAGAGAGGCTCTATCAAGTCTTTAAGTCAAGGCTAAAAAACATTTATTCTCTCTGTCATGTGACCAGCCTTGAGGGAGTGGCTCAGTCTCTTCTCAGAGTAAGGCTAGACCAGTTAGCTCATCCTAGCTCAGGGTCCTGATGGATACTAGCATCCTGCCTACAGGTCTTGTTCTCCTGGTCTACCTGCTCCTGTCCTCTGATTGGTCATGTCTGTCTGTGTGAGTGAGTGTGTGTGGGTGAGTCTCCTATCTGTTCCAGGCTGCAGCTCAGCAGAGTTGGTGTCTGGTTGGTCCTCCTCCTAGGACGATGCTGACTGAGCTGCTGTTTGCTGTGATGCCCCATCAGATCTGGATGTCCCACCATAATAAACTTTTATACATTGTGTATACGCTGCTTGCCCAAACTCGGCATCTATTGCAGCCCAATCTCTCTGAGTAGCCCCTCCTGAGGTTTCCTATAATGTTTTGTGGGAGTTTTTCCTTGTCCTCTGTGAGGGTCTAAGGCTGGGGGATGTCGTGTACTAATCATTTATTATTTCACATGTTGGGCACTGTGAAGCCTTAGAGACTGTAACAGTGATTATACAAATAAATGTGATTCGATTTAAATCAAATTATGAAAAAGATGGAGCCCATTAATGAGGCTGGTCAACCAATCAATGTTCAGTTAATAATCTAGTTGTCTAGTTATACAGTTAGGCTGAGAAACAACATAAGACACTGAAAGCACATGACATGGAAGATTTATTATAAAACAGCATCAGTCTTTTACTGTAAAACACCACACCCTAACCCTACACATGCATACAGTATCACTGCCAAACATGACAACCTTTCTCATAAATATACCTCACATCACACACACACACACACACACACACACACACACCCCTGGTTGGACCACATTCCTGTAAGTGTGTGTTTCCAGTCAGATGTTGATCAGCCACATTCCTGGTGAATTAACTCTTATTGTTCCTACAGAACAAGGCAAGTGGTTAAAAACGGGGATTCATTGGTGACTCAGGCTGCGTTCACAGCCACCATGTTCTGGTCAGTTTAAACTCTGCAAACTCCTTTAATACAGTTTTTTTTACAATCACTTTGGCACTGATTCCAATCGCTTGGATACAATACACATAAACCTAAGATCATTGGTTCATTGAACTAAAATCACCTGTTCAAAATGACACAACTTAAAGTATTACCATTTCAAAATACAATTCACACATTACATCTGAGATGCCTGTCTTTTCATTTCATTACAATGATCTAACTATCAATTGATACAACTCCTCAAAATGATAAATAACTGTTGCATTACTCTTAATGCATAGTATGAAAGTTTCAGGATAACGAGATTCATTGACACCAATTACCGTGGAACATGCCATTACCGTGGAACAACTGAAGCATGCTGAAGACTTACCGGTTCTCATTGTGGAAAGTTCTGATGATTGAGAACACGGTTGACCTTCTGAGGTTTGGTTGAACCATTGTAGCTGGGCTACAACTCTTTGCTGTTGCAGCTGCTGCTGTCTTGGTCTGTGGCCTTGTCCTCTACCATGTTCCCCCACACACCTCTCTGGTGAGGCCCATGGCCGCCTCTCTGGTGAGGCCTAAACCCTCCTCTATGACGAGGCCCACGACCACCTCTCAGAAGGGATGCTTGTGCCCTGCCATTTTTTTGACTACCACATCTTCCTCCTCCCACTGCTTGACCTCTATTGCAACCTGGGGGGTGTTCCACAAAGCGAGCTTACCACCTTAGCCAGGCTTATTTCACTTTAAGCCTGGATTGTCTGTCAGTTCCATGTTATCGTGTTGTTGTAGGTGGATATCTATGGAGGATTAAATGTGACAATATTAAATAAATAAATCATTAAATAAAAGGGGAAATATATTAATAATGAATTAATTAAAATGGGAAATATAAGCTATTTAATTGTTCATTTCCACATTTATTTAATTATTTCCATATTTAATGATTTATTTAATGATTTATTTATTTCATGGTTGCTGGTCTGTGTGTGCATTGTGAAATGTAAATCTGTCAACTCGTTCATCAAAGCCTGTGGGCGGAATCTAACATCTGATTGGTTTGCCGGAACAGTAAGTCAAGATCAATCAATAGCAGGCTACTGGATGTATGGGTCAGCCGTGTGCCTTCACATTCTTGTCCAGTTGGTGGCGGTAAGGCGCCAATGAGTTGGATTGCCAACCATTTCTCAATGACCAAAAAGAACACCAAGAACTTCATCAGTTACTTGAGGAAATAGTTATGACCTTCAACTTCATGTTACAACTCATTTATCAGAATGTTGAAAAGCTGTCCAGAACTTTTGCAGGAGGCAGCCAATGTAACCCTCTAGACCCCAGTAGAATTGTAGAATGTTGCTGCAGTTCACTGAGAAAGTTAAAGGAGCATTTTCTTACTCATTCCAAACAAACAGCTCTATTTAAAAAACAAAAAAAATTTGGTAATTGAAAGTTGTTTTCCATTTTAAAGAACACATGCCAAAAGATGTATGTACAACTTCAGATGGTACAAAGAAACTTTATTACTTCATTGGCATAACAGTGAAAGTTATCACATACTGTAAAACCAGTTTACAAAATGTATGACTTCAAAAGTCAACTAATCATATCCTATAATACTATTTATTTTCACTACTTGTATATAAATATTATTTATCTAAAAGAAGAGAGTCTCTTCTCTTGATGTAGTTTACTACATCAAAGCTATTTTATTTTTTACATTAAACCAACTTCATTCCAAGTCAATGCTGATCAGTCAAACAGATAGGCAGGCAAAAATCTTCAGTTCAATTGTTTATTGAATTACGTGTTTGAGGTCTTGGAAGTTGAGAGCAGCTTCTTCTTGGGGTTGCAGAGTGAGCACCTGAACGCATAATTTTTCTCTGTTGTTTCACTTAAACTCATGTATTAGCTCGAGGTACGAGCGACTCCCTCGGGATCAATTCCTCTCTGTCCTCACCCTCTGCCATCTTTCCATCAAGTAAACTCAAGCTCGCGGGTCTGTATTCGCCTGCAGCAGACAAGTCGCAGGCATCAGCCCAAGGATTGGTAAGTGATGTCACCATCATACGGAAGTGCTTCTGTCGGATACACATACAGGTCCGTGAATGGCGGTGGCGTCACTTACTGATCCTTAGCAGTTTTATTTCAGACCAGCAGAAAGCTCCGCTGCGCTTGAGCTTCAGAAATGCTTGGGGAAATGTAGCTTGTGTGGACGCTACCGCACTACTTGATCAATAAAAGAGCTTCGCTACTGAAAAGTTATTTGATTCAGAAAACAGTGACGCTACCACCACGCTACTGAGAAATGTAATTAAACTAGTAATGCCGCTACTTGTAGTAACGCTACTGCCCAACACTGGAACATTATATGATCCACAACATTTCTCCCTTCAGTGTCAAAATACAAGAGAAAACACCCCGTATGTCACACAGACCCATACAGAAGTCTAATAAGATCAGACAACAAAAGTCATTAAACTTATAAGGAGAAAACTCAGCGTAAACTGGTCAGTCCTCCCGACAGACTCTTCGATGCACTCGCTCCCGAGAAACAGTGTCCCTCTCCGGCAGTCGCGACTAGGTAGGTTCCACTATGTAATCAAGTTGATTTGTGGCTTGTTTTATCAAACAACAACAAGCGATTTCAATCAAAAAACCAAAACTCACAATGTCATCGTCACTTTCCATGATACATGCCGTTTCTGAATCTGTTTCACAGCATATCCTGACAGCTTCCATAAGGTTGCAAAACCGTGGACGCTTAGGCGGCACAGCCATTTTTAGGACTACGGCGATAAGAAGATGAAACGCAGGAAAAACAACAAAATTGTCAACGTGCGACCAACATTTTACGGTTCCGGTCAATCGATGACAACCTGAAGTGGATATAAAACACAGTTCAAAACTTGATTTTCTGTTTTTTTATGCATTTTTAATGATCGAAAAATGATGGGCGCTCTTGGGCGCTATGGTGAAATATAGAACGGGCGCTCCAAGAGGCCCTGAGAAACACACCTCTGGCCACACAGTCCACTCCACAAGTCGTTGAGCAAGCATTAACATTCAACAGAAGGGGGCGCAAGATGGCGGCGTAGAGTGAGCATCACTATAAGACAGCTCTGGTGGCATTTACCAGGTTATGTGTGAATTATCTATGTCTGTGCGATAAAAGTACGAAATTTTGAACAGAGGGTATCCTATCATGAGCCTGGACAATTATTTTCTGCAAACCTCAGACAGCATGAAGAAAGCAACGAAAAAAACAGCAAAGACCAGCTCTTCCTCGAGCCCTGATGACGGAGGTGAGCTAACCGTTGCTAGCTCAGGTGCTATGGAGCCATATCTTATTCAAGCTTTAGATAGGATAACTGACAACCTCACTAAAGTCATTGACACCAAAGTTGCCACGGTCTTAGAGGCCATTAAAGAGCAGACCTCGCAGTTGCAAACAATTGCCACGCGCGTTGCAGAAGCTGAAGAGCGAATTGCTGATGTTGAAACTACGGCTACGTCCTCAGAGGCTAGGATAGCGGCTCTTGAAAAACAAGTGCGCGACATGCTGGAGCATATCGATGACCTGGACAACCGAGGCCGCAGATGCAATGTGCGTATGGTTGGTTTACCTGAGGACACCGAGGGGCCAGATCCGGTAAAATCCTTGGAGAAGTGGATCCCCGAATACCTCCAAATGACAACAAAAGACGGCCGACTGAAGCTTGACCGGGCTCACAGATCCTTAGCATCCAAACCTGGCCCAAATCAACGTCCAAGACCACTGATACTGAAGTTCCACAACTTTCGAGACAAACAGCGAGTGATGGATGCCGCGCGCCGACTCAGGTCTCGCGGACGCGACCGGGACGACCCCGCACCCAGAGAGCCCAAAGTCTCATTCTTCAACGATTACTCGGCTGAAATGGTTCGGAGACGTAAAGCATTTGACGAGGCGAAATCCCGACTGAAGAAAATGAACATGGACTATGCTTTGCTCTATCCGGCTATCTTAAGGGTGACAGTGGATGGAAAGCAGAGACGTTTTGACTCTCCAAAGGATGCCGTACTGCTGGCTCAGTCATTAGAAGGAGGACGCTAAGGTATGTCGGATTGACAATCTATAAAGCGGACTCAGTCATTGATCAGATTAATACGTGTTATGTATCAACAATAGGTATATAGATACCCCCTATTCGATTTATGTATGCACTCTATATTTTATTGTGCAGCAAATTATAGCCACTGTGATTGTGCTTGAATGGTTTGGTTTTTTTTCTTTTCTTTTTGTGAATTGAGATTATCGCCACAGAGTGAGGTGTAGTTTCATTCTGCTCTGGAAGGAGGATTGGATGGCAAATTTTGGTTTGTAATCCCTGCAGGTTAGATGGCAGGGACAACCCCCTTGAACATTTGCATTTCTGTTATGTTTTTCTGTACAATAGTTCTTGTTCACTCCTTTATTTAATGTTTGTTGTTTTTCTTCGCTCAGTGAATGCACATATGATCTCATATACTTTTGGTTTCATGTTTCCGGTATACTTTTTCTGTATAAAGGGTCGAATTAGGTAATATGGTAAGTGATAAGCTACATCTGTGTACATGGAATATTAAAGGGGTTCATAATCCTGTTAAGAGAAGAAAAATACTAACTTTTTTGAAAAAGGGACAAATTAGTGGGATTGCTGTGAAACAGCAAACCCACTCTTGTAATCTTGTATACTTATTATTATAATCATTATTATTATTATTATCGGCCATTATGGCGCCAGCTACTACATGTTAGCAATGGCATATTAGACCCTACCAATGACTTATAAACCACATAGGATCCACCTAGGACACCCAGGACAGGACCCAGGACACCCTAGCAATAGCCCAGGACAGCCTAGCACCATCCTAGGACACCCTAGCAACGGCTTAGGAAACCCTAGCAACACCATGGCAACGGCTTAGGACACCGTAGCAACACTCTAGGACCTGCTCAGGACACTGTAGCAACACCTTAGCACCATCCTAGGACACCCTAGCAACGGCTTAGTACACCCTAGAAACACCCTAGCAACGGCTTAGGACACCATAGCAACACTCTAGGACCTGCCCAGGACACCCTAGCAACACCCTAGCAACGGCTTAGGACACCATAGAAACACTGTAGAACCTGCCTAGGACACCCTAGCCCACTCTACAAACACCCTATCACCAGTCTAGGACACTCTAGCAACACCTTAGTCCCATCCTAGGACACCCTAAATACACCCTAGCACCGGCCTAGTACACCATAGCACTGGCCTAGGACACCCTAAAAACGGCCTAGAACATCCCAGCAACCACCTTCAATGTGTTTTGTAGTCACCCGAGTCACATAGGCTTCGCGGTTTGCCCGTACAGCAATCCCATGCAAATTTTCCCCGGGAAATGCATTTCTAGTTGACATTGCACTCTTACAAGAAACACATTTGAATGACGAAGAACAACTTAAATTGCAGCGGGAAGGTTTTAATCAAGTGTTTTTTTCCCATTCACCTCAAGAAGTAGAGGAGTGGCAATTTTAATGAGAAGACATTTGCAGTTTTCAATATTGGACTGTATCAAAGATAAAAATGGTCGATATGTTATTGTTAAGGGTGTCTTACAAGGTACAATTATTTCTATATTGAATGTGTACTACCCTCCTGCACACCCCTCTGACTTTATAACTAAAGTGCTCCTAGATTTCTCCCAGATTCAGTCAGATATTGCCATTGTGGGTGGAGATTTTAACTGCATACTAAATCCCCTTATTGATAGACTACCTTCTAAAGCTATGCCTCTCTCTTCACAAGCTAAAGCACTCAATTCTATATGTGAGGATCTTGGATTTGTTGATGTTTGGAGAACAACCCACATGACAGATAAAGCATACACTTTTTTTTCTGCACCTCATGGTTGTTACAGTAGAATCGATTACTTTTTCTTGTCAGGGCTTTCTCTACACAGAGTTTTGTCCTGCACTATTGGCAGTATTTTGATCTCTGACCATGCCAAGGTGGTTTTAGATCTCTCCCTCAAGGGTATAAACAGTGGAGTGAAATACTGGAGATTGAACACATCTATCTTGAAGGATCATGCTTTTATTACTTACTTTGCCACTGAATTCAGATACTTTCTTTCCATCAATACCCAATCCACAGATAGTCCTGCCACTCCGAAACCGCTAAAGCTTATGCTAGAGGGTTAATTATTTCCTTCTCAGCCAGTAAAAAGAGGCAAAAAAGAGAAAAGCAAAATTTGTTAATGGCTGAGCTCAAGGCTAAAGAAAGTGCCTATATCGAGTCTCCATCTCCCATTATTTTGAAAGAAATATTTGCAGTTAGAGCAACTTTAGACAATCTTCTAACACAAGATGAGGAAGTCAAGATTAGATTTACTAGGCAAAAATGTTATGAACATGGGGATAAACCTGGGAAGTACTTGGCATACCTTACAAAAAAAGAGCAGAGTCACAGACTGTTGCAGCCCTTTGTGATGCTCAAGGCAACCGTGTATGATAACAAGCTTATAAATGACACATTTAAATTATTCTACCACAATCTTTATATTTCTGAACAGCCAAGTGATGTGTTTGTTTTAATGGATAAATTCTTTGCCGAGCTCAGTTTGCCCACCATACCATCAGAATATAAACTCATTCTTAATTCCCCCATTTTGGGACAAGAGGTGGTCAATGCTATAAGAACTCTACAGATTGGAAAAGCTCCTGGGCCTGATGGGTTCAGTTGTGAATTTTACAAAGAATTCTCTGACCTATTAGTGGAACCTTTAGTTAACATGTTTAACAACGCATTCTCAAATAATGAGTTACCCCAGACTTTGAGAGAAGCAAATATTTCACTCATTCTGAAAAAGGGGAAATGTCCAGAATCCTGTGCCTCTTATAGGCCCATATCCCTTCTTAATGTAGACCGGAAAATCTTGGCAAAAATCCTGGCCACATGCCTTGAAGGTCTCTTGCCTAAAATTATAAAGGAGGACCAAACTGGTTTTATAAAGGGACGAAATTCTAGTAATAATGTTAGGCAGCTGCTCAATGTCCTTCAGGTTTTTCAGCATTGGCAAATTGATGGTTTAGTGCTCTCTTTGGACGCAGAGAAAGCCTTCGACTGAGTCAAATGGATATATTTATTTTACTGTCTAAATAAATTTGGTGTAGGGGATAATTTTATCAAATGGGTCAAGGTCCTGTATAATAATCCTCAAGCAGCCATTCTAGCTAATGGGCTCAGATCAGGCAGCTTTCCTGTATATAGAGGAACCAGGCAGGGATGTCCCTTGTCCCCCCTTTTATTCGCCATGGTTATTGAACCATTGGCAGAGGCCATTAGGACAGCGCCTGCTATACAAGGCTTACAAATAGACAGAGTGCATCATAAAATAAGTCTTTATGCGGATGATGTTTTAATTTTTGTTTCAAATCCAGGGATTTCAATACCTGCTTTACTTAATGTTATTGACTTATTTAGCAAATTTTCTGGATACAAAATCAATTTGACGAAATCAGAGGCCATGCCGCTAGGGAGTCTAAATCCAATACCTAAAACATTGCCCTTCTTCCCCTTTAAGTGGTCTCCGGCAGGCTTTACTTATTTAGGTGTACACATAACCTCTACATTTAAGCAAATGTATAAAGTCAACTTTGTTCCCTTGTTTGAGAAAGTGAGACAAGATTTAGAGCGCTGGAACTCTCTGCAGATATCCTGGCTAGGACGTATAGCCTTGATTAAAATGAACATATTGCCCAGACTACTTAACCCTATCCAAATGATCCCGATATTATTTTCAAATAAGGTTGTGAAAAAACTTAATGGCTGACTCAGCTCTTTCATATGGAGTAAACGCAAGCCAAAGCTAAAAATGGCTAAAAATGGCTACAAGCGCTGAAGGAGGGTTAGACTTACCTGATTTTAGAAGGTACCAGCTGTGTGCTCATTTACGATATATTTATGATTGGATCTTAAATAAGACGACCTCTGTCTGGCTGGATGTTGAATCCTCTCTTTCAAGATATCCATTGAGAGATATGCTGTTTATTAAGAATTTTAAAACTATTAAGCTGTGCTGTGACAATCCTGTCACACTCAACACAATTAAGGCATGGCGATTAATGCGTAGACTTGAGGGGAGGTCAAAACTGACATCAGCTTTTACTCCTATTCTGAGCAATCCTGATTTCCAACCAGGACTACTTGATGCTGGCTTTAGACAGTGGGGTAATTGTGGTATTAACATGTTAAAAGATTTACTTACTGATAATGCATTAATGTCATTTGACCAGATGATTGAGAAATACAAAATCCCCAGGCATGACTTCTTTCGTTATCTACAGATAAGACATTATATAGTACACAGCACAACCTTAATTGATAACCCTGACATATCTCCGCTTGAGAAAGTGTTGTTTGGAACAGTTAGTAAGGTGTCTATTAGTCTGCTTTATGGAGCTATGCGTGCTGTTCCATCTATGGCTTTACAAGAACTCAGAGAAAAGTGGGAGAGAGAACTTTCTGTAACAATCAGTGCTACTGAGTGGGAAAATATATGGACCTATGCTAAATCAATCTCAGTTTGTAATCGTGCCAAATCAATACAGTTTAAGATTTTGCATAGAATGCACATATCCCCTAATCGCAGACATAAGTTCAACCCCAGTTTGTCTCCAATGTGTCTCAAATGTAAAACAGAATTTGGCACTTTAACTCATTGTCTTTGGTCATGCCATAAGCTGCAGAAATATTGGTCTAATGTCTTAACAGAAATTGAAAAGATACTGGGATTGAAACTGGGAATGGACCCAATGTCTTTTATTTTAGGTCTGCCTGCTAGAGGTGTAAGGTTAACAAATCAAAGACTGTTCTGTATTCTTACATTTGCAGCCAGGAAGAACATTTTGCTGCAGTGGATTAGTGATAAAGAACCAAATGTTGGCATAAAGTGCTGTTTGATTTAGTGCCTTTGGAATACTTGACTTGTATATCACATTCAAAATCAAACCAATTTTAGAAAGTTTGGGAACCTTATTTGAATTACTTAGACCCCAATGTATCTACCATTCTGTTACAGGGATTCCCTGGAAGATCATAATAAGGGGATGTACTGCTGTACACCTATTTTTTATTTTCTTTCATTTACCTATTTATGTACTTTCTTTTTACCTCCTTTATTAATGTGGATACTGTATGTGTGTAACTGAGCCATTGTGTGTTGCTGGTGTGTTGTGTTGAAGTTTTATGTTCTTAGTTTGCGTGCTTGTGTTGTTGGAAAAAGGAAAATTAATAAACACATTTAAAAAAAAAAAAAAAACATTCAACAAAAACCCTGTCCACTGAATCACGGTTTGCAATATTAGACTATGTTCTCTGCTAATGCTAACATATTTCTAACTAAGTGAACTAAGACCTCTTGGGTAGGATCCGCCACTTTTTTGTTATAAAAATGAAGCAACAAGGAAGGATGCAGGCAAAAGCAATCGACTTAACTTGATCAACCACGCAAGGCCCTCCCACAGGCTTTGATGGACGAGTTGACAGATTTACATTTCACAGTGCACACACAGACCAGCAACCATGAAATAAATAAATCATTAAATATGGAAATAATTAAATAAATGTGGAAATGAACAATTAAATAACTTATATTTCCCATTTTAATTAATTAATTAATTAATATATTTCCCCTTTTATTTAATGATTTATTTATTTAATATTGTCACATTTAACCCTCCATAGTTAGCACTTAATTTACTCGTGTATACATACTCGTACCACAATGTGAAATCAATCATCAGTAACGAGTTGGCAGTATTACAAGTTAGAAGTTACAAGTGCCTGCATGTCAAATCTGAAAACATGGTCTGGAAAGTAGTACATGGGACCATATAAACAGTCTGATAAAGAATCCATTTTACATCCATAGATAATGTAGTTGAATTTGTTCATGTTCCACGGTAATTAGTGTCAATGGATCTCGTTATCCTGAAACTTTCATGATCTAATCATGGAATATTGTTCTTCAGTTTCCATAAAACTAACCATTAAGAGTAATGCAACAGTTACTTATCATTTTGAGGAGTTGTATCAATTGATAGTTAGATCATTGTAATAGACAGTCATCTCACATGTAATGTGTGAATTCCATTTTGAAATGGTAATACTTTGATGTAAGTTGTGTCATTTTGAACAGGTGATTTTATTTCAATGAATATTGTAAAGCGCTTTGGATAAAAGCGCTATATAAATGCAGCCATTTACCATTTACCATTATGAACAAATGATCTGAACAAACTCAATTTTACAAACCAATACAATTAATGAAAGGCTTTCCTATAAAAGTATGTTTTAAGTTGATTTAAAATTAACAATTGAAGGTGCCTGGCAGATATCATCAGGTAAAGAGGTAACCAGGTAAACAAAACGATGCCTCGCCACTTCTTTTGTGGTAGACCTTTGGAACGACAACAATTTTGCGCCAGATGATGTTAAACTGCATGTTGGTACATACTCTGTCAGAGACTCTGATATATAAGGAGTAATGTGCGTATTCCTTTTTGCAACTCTAGCAGCTGCTTTTTGTATAAACATTTTTTTTGGTAGACCGGTGAACAATGCATCACAGTAGTCAATGTGAGAAAACACAAAAGCATGTGTCCTGCAGCGTAAGAAAGGGCCAAACTTTAGCAATATTCCTGAGGTGAAAAAGGCAGTGACAGTCCAGTACAACACCAAGATTCATCAACTCTGGTCTTATCTGTAGAGCCAGATTTGCCAGTTTCTCTCTTTGTGTGTCTTTACCAATAACTAATATCTCAGTCTTCTGGTCTTCCTGTCTTCATTTTATTTAAGAAAGTTATTATTCATCCAGCTAACAATGCCAGATAGACAATTTAGTATCAACAGAACTAGCAGTGCTAGCGTCAACTGGTGCTACAGATATGTAAAGCTGTGTATCATCCACATAACCATGGAAATTGACCCCATATTCCCTAATATTTTGACCCAATGGAAGCATGTACAAAGAAAACAGAAGAGGACTAAGTGTCGAACCCTGTGGAACATCCTGGCCACCACATAAATAAGTGATAAACCACTTCAATAAAGAGCCCAATCCATTTCTAAAGTCAATCTAACAGTATATTGTGATCAGTAGTGTCAAATGCTGCAGTAAGATCCAGTAATAGAAGAACTTATCAACATTAAGTCTCAGATCATTGAGCATTCAGCTGTCAAGGGTAGCAGACTAGCGGGCCCAAGCGCAGAACACAGAGGCAGAGGCTGATGGCAGTTTAACAGATTTATTGGGGGGTTCACTAGAGATGGGAAGAATAGGGAAGGTTGGAGGTGATTGGAGTGATAGACGGGGGAAACAAAGATGGGTGAGTAGCAGGCAGGTAAGCAGACAGGCTAAGTTCCTGGAGTGCAGGAGACAAAGCAGGACAGGAGTGTAGGACCCAGGAAGGTGGCAGGACAGGAACACCCATACACACCCACACACACAAACGCACAAACACAGAGAGAGACAAAACCAGGGGCATGAACCACAGGAGGAATGGGAAACACACAATGGCGGCCGGCGATTGGCTGACTAAGTGGGGCGGGTCATGACAGACACAGAGATCATAGAGTGACGCCCGGTACCCACCGGACGTGCGCTGCTGCGCTTCACTTCCACTCTCATGTTAACGAACGCCGCGGATCCCACCGGATCCCACCGGCCGCGGGCGTGGAGCCCGCGTGTGTCCGTGCGCACACCTCATAGAAATACATTGTCTATGCACAATATCTGCATCATATCACCACATATGAATGTTTTTCAACCTACTAATAGTTTTACTCGTGTTATTAATTATTTTAATACATATCAATCAATTAATACAGACAATCACCATTATGGGATGAATGAAGTTAAATCAAGTCATACTTTTTGCATATAACCAGTTATTCCCGTTTTTATAATGCTTTATTATAGTATACAAATATATATATATATTTGTTCAATTAATTAAGACTATACTTACTTCTGTTTTCATAATGCGCTCTAAAAACAAACAACAGGGCTTTGGTCCTTTAACTGCTACAGTTGTAGTGCTATTTTTTTTAGTGCCTGAGCGCAGCACGTCTCTGTGCTCTCTTGTGCCATCTACTGACCATAACTACAATGTTCGTTTGAATGGGGTTAAATGAGAATGGCCGGGACGTTCCCGCCCCAAATGCTATCATAGACCTCAAGCTAAAGTGCAGTCCTTCCAACAACCGCTAGGTGACAATGCATGTCAATGTAGTGTGTGAGGGACGTACGACTCGGCGCCCCAGAGCAACAGAGATGCTAATGAAGTCCACAAACCAACCAAAGCCAATGATTCAACTTCAAAAGAGGCAAGATGGCGCCAGTGTGTGTGGCTTGCCGTTTGCTGCTGCCAGCTCTGTTTGTGTTGTTTTTAGCACTTGTCACGAAAAATGTGGACTCTCTATTGACTTATGATCGCCAAGCACTTTTTTATATTCGACTTGCCATCGAAAAAACTGGCGAAATATGTGGACAGAAAACCACTCTTCCCCCGTTCCTATCGGGAATACCTGCTCACCGCCTCGGATGAGGCGCCATAGGCCCCGGGGTAAACGTAGCGGCCTGCAGGTGAAACTAAAATCTCGCCTGGCACTCTCTCATGGGACTAATCCCCATGGCATTTTAACTGAATATGGATCGGATCATCGGCGCTTTGTTTCCTGGCGCTCTTTGGATCCTATAGACACCTGGCTGGTACCTGTTGTCGGCACGGATGAGGAGATCCAGATCCCTCGCCCCCGTTCACCCCGTCTCCGCAGAGGTGGGGTGAACTTCCGAAGCCTTCGGCCGCTGGGTCGTGCACCCCGGACGGCAAACAATTCGGCTCCTACCAGGATAGCCCTGGTAAATGCTAGATCACTAGCAAATAAGACTTTTATTCTGAATGACTTCTTTACGTCCTGAGGATTGGATTTCTTGTTTGTGACTGAAACCTGGTTGAGTGTGGGTGAGTCAAGCTCATTTTCAGAACTTTTACCACTGGATTGTACATATTTTAACTTCCCGAGGACTACTGGTCGAGGAGGAGGAGTAGCGATTGTTTTTAAGGAAAGTTTTAACTGCAGGCAACTGCCGTCAGACTTCTTCTCCAGCTTTGAACTGAATATGTTCGAGTTGGATCGATCTCACCCGGTACTGTGCGTTGTGATATATCGACCTCCTAAATAACCCTTCTACTGCTGCTCAGTTCTCGGCTGCTTTTAATGCTGTTGAGTCACTTAGGGTCCTCGCTTTGTTTTAATACTGAGGAGTTAACCTCTATTTTATTCCACCTGCCAAAACATCCTTGATACTGTCGCTCCACTTAAAATCATGCAGTCCAAACCTAAACCTGAACCATGGTTGAATGACACTACTCGTGCTGTCAGACGAGAATGCAGGAGAGCTGAATGCAAGTGGAAAGCTCTAACAAATTCGCAAGCATTAGATCACACATCTCACCCCCTTCTCATGACCCATCCATCTCTGTCACTTGCTCTGCTGTTTTTAACCAGTTTGAGCCTGTCTCTTTCTCTACTAAAGCAAATTATTGCTCATATGAAACAGTCAGGTTGTCCCACAGATGTTGTCCCCCCTTGTTTTTTCAAAGAGATTTGTGAGACTATTGGACCAAACATTCATATAATTATGAATAGTAGTCTCGCATCAGGTGTTGTACCAGCTACTTTTAACACTAGAAGCCCCACAGCGGTCTCACAGACCGTTTGGGGTTTTCTGTTGCAAATATCTCTGTTAAAATAAAGAGTATGAGCCCCCCAGTCCATGACTTTTCCTAAATATGTGTTAACTTTATTTTCACAAAGTTTGAAGTTTCTACATCAAAAGACAAAGGATTTCTGAGCATTTATACCTAGGAATGCCATAGCCGTCAGATTGACGGCATATTGTATGTCCATACATCGCTACATTACAATGTATTTTTTTTCAAATTTCGCGGTTTTCATTTCGCGCTTCTTTGGTTCCTAAGCAATGTTTCTTGTTTTTCTTCAATAATACCCGTTGTCTATATATAGTAAGATCTCAATCCAAAACACAGAGCAGTAGCATATTTGAGTTGAGTCAGTATTGTCTGCTATTGCCCGCTATTTGATAATCAAGAGGACGAAGAGAGAGAAGATGAAGAGAGCAAACAGAAGACTGAATGTCGAGGAGGCTTTGGCATTATTTCACCAACTGGGTGAAGGGGAATCTGATGGTGGAGAAGTTTCAGACTTGAGCGATGTGGACTTGAGCGAGGAGGAGTGTTCGTCTGATTCCGACTACCAGCCAGAGGAACCCCGGCGTAAAAAACCCAAGCCCAACAACGCTGCCCCAGTTCTGCCAGCTGAGCCATCTACTTCGACATCCACTCCGACATCCACTCCATTGGTGCCAGGTAGGCATAGGTTATTATTTCTTCATAGGTCTATATTATTTCGGGCATAGAGCTAGCTTGAATTAGTTCTATACATTCATGAAAGCGCAGTTGCTTCAAAGTGCAAAGTTGTAAAATCAATAAGGATATAAATATAGAATAAATATAAATATAGAATAAATATAGAATAACGAATAACACTGTTATAAACATCAACAGTGGGACAGCAGGTAGCTGTGCCATCGACACCCACGCCGGTGGCCGGGCCCGTGCCAGAGACAGCTCGCTCTTCTCCAGATGCAGGTAGGCCTATTGCAGATGTGCTGGCTATTCTGTCTAATTTTAAAATTAAATTTCATTTAATTTTCACAACCATGTGTAGACTCAGCATATTCAAAAACTGTTTTTGAGCTTTATTCTATTATCCATATTGTGCAGTCCCGAGCCCAGGGCAGGAGGAGAGTGGGAGAGACGGGACCTTATGGAACATCATGCAGCCTGGAGGACACCCGGGGAGACAGCAATCCCAAAATGTGTTGACCGAGTCCGCGGGGCCAACAGCGCACGCCAAGCGCAACATAGACGATCCACTGAGTGCGTTCCTCTGTATACTGGATAGATGCATGCTGCAACACATACGTGATTGCACGGTGGATGAGGCACACCGAGTAGAGGAGGACAACTCGTGGGATATGTCTGTAGAGGAGCTGAAGGCATTCATCGCGCTGTTATTTGTTAGAGGGACCTACAACAAGAACATCAAGATGGAGAGCTTTTGGTCAGAGGAATGGGGGCTGCCGTTCTTCAACGCTACCATGTCCAGGAACAGGTATAGGGAGATCATGCGCTACCTGCGCTTTGACAAGAAAGCGAGTAGGTGCATGCGTCTCTCCACGGACAAGTTTGTGTTGATGTCTGAGGTATGGCAGAAATTCATCCACAACAGCATCACCTGCTATAAGCCTGGGGCCAACATCACCGTCGACGAACAGCTTTTCCCCACAAAAGCACGATGCCGCTTCACCCAGTACATGCCAAACAAGCCAGATAAGTTCGGCATCAAATTCTGGCTGGCTGCGGATGTCGACAGCAAATATGTGGTGAACGGCTTCCCATACCTCGGCAAAGACGACAGCCGACCTGCACACCAGCGTCTGGGAGAGGACGTGGTGATGGAGCCATACTTGGGAAAGGGGAGAAATGTGACCACAGACAATTTCTTCACCTCTCTCAGTCTAGCCAAGAACCTCCTGTGCAAGAACACCAGCCTGGTGGGGACTGTCAACAAGGCTAGACGGGAGCTCCCTTGTTCCGTTCAGTGTCAGAGAGCGGAACTGTTTTCCTCCAAGGTGCTGAAACACGAACGAGCCTCTGACCATTTACCAGGGAAAGCTGAGGAAGAACGTCGCTATCCTCAGCACAGTGCACCAGAGCGTGGACATCGGAGGGGATCGGAAGAAAAAGCCAGAGACTGTTAGCTTCTACAACGTCACCAAGGTGGGCTGAGTATGGTATAAATTATAGAGACAAATAAAAACACCTTGTTGTAACAAATATTTGTGTTGCACAATGATTACAGTTTGCGCTAATTTCTATTTCAGGTCAGAGTTGATGTGGTGGATCAGATGGCTCGGCTGTACTCTGTGAAAGGGGCTACCCGCAGATGGCCGGTGGCAGTGTTCTGCAACATCCTGGACCTGGCTGCCATCAACGCGCACATCTTGTACAAGACGTGCACAGGGAACAGCATCGCCCGAAGAGTCTTCATCCTCCAGCTGGCCAAGGAGCTGAGAGAAGACCACATGCGCGTCAAGGCCAGTCTGCCTGCGCATGTTCCGAGAGAGCCACACCAGCAACAGCCCGCAACACGGAAGCAATGCCAGATCAACAGCCACTGCAAACAGAATAAGACCCTGATTGCATGTGAAGGATGCAAGCGACCTGTTTGCGGGAAGTGCACTGCAAGGGTGCAGAGCTTTTGCCCCGGCTGCAGTGCGTAAAGCAAATTAGGCAGCTGGACTGCCTATTGGACCTCAGGTTTGTTCAAAATCATCTATTATGTTCTATTTTGTTTCCTCTGACCTGTCAAAATATTCTGTGAGTATTTGTTCGTTATATTGTTCATAATTATTACTAACGGATTATTAATATTACAATTATCCTTATCACAGCACACCAACGCCTGGATATTGGTAGTGATTGAAGAAGAAGCCAGAGACTGTCAACTTCTACAACGTTTCCAAGGTGAGCTGTGCAAATGGTAGTATTATAGAGACAGATAATAACACACTGATGTTGTGACAAATATTTGCGTTGGACAATGATTACAGTTTGCGCTAATTTCTATCTCAGGTCGGAGTTGACGTGGTGGATCCGATGGCTCGGCTGTATTCTGCTCTGCAACTTCCTGGACTTGGCTGCCATCAACGCGCACATCTTGCGACACATTAGTCTGGTTTCGTTAAAATATTGTGATTATTTGTTCGTTATATTTTGTTCCTAATCCTTCTACAATGTTCCCAAGGTGAGTTTTGTAAATTGTAGTATTGTAGAGACAGATAAAAACACACCGATGTTGTAAAAACACTTGCCGCTTATTTCTATCTCAGGTCGGAGTTGACGTGGTGGATCCGATGGCTCGCCTGTACTCATCCTGGACCTGGCTGCCATCAATACACACATCTTGCGACACATCGTCTTGTTTCGTTTCACCTGACCTGTTAAAATATTCTGATTATTTGTTCTGTTATATTGTTCATAATAATTCATTATTAATGTAAAAAATGTATAATAATAATTAATAAATATTTCGTTTACTCTATGTAGTCTATATCATTATTATTTTGTTATTTTCTAATAATCATTCATTCTTTTTTTCTGAATATTGTGTGATTTGTATTGTGTTTTTGGCCTGCTATTTTGTGTGGGACACTGATTCCTGCAGCCAATAAATGTTATTTCGTTTATTGTGTCATTCCTGTATTGATATGCATAGTTGTCCTATCTGATAGAATAGTGTAAATTATTTTATTTTAGCATTGTCAATACTATAAACTTTGCATGTGTTGTTTCCTTGGATGCATATATCTAAATACATCAGTCATACAGTATTATTTCTTGTTTATTGGTTTAGGAAATATAGCTTGAATTCCACACTTGCATCGGCTGTCGAGTGTCATATACCGAGACCCTATAGCTTATTTCGTATTGTATTTTTAAAATAAATTAAAAATTAACAATTAAAAATATTTATTTTTGATAATTAACTTTATCAAACACATGCATTGTTATTGCAACTGTGAATGCCATCAATGCCGTAACACCTAGCGGTCTGGCAGACCGCTGTGGCGCTTGAAGGTAGTGCTATAATCCTGGCGGTCCTAGTGTTAAGCATGCAGTAGTGCAACCATTGATCAAAAAACCCAATCTGGACACCTCAGTCTCCTCCAATTTTAGACCAATTTCCAAACTCCCGTTTTTATCAAAAATTTGGGAGAAAGTTGTTCTTATACAATTGCAGTCCTTTTTAGACAAGCATGGCATTCTAGAGGTGTTCCAGTCTGGTTTTAAAGCCCTTCATAGCACAGAGTCTGCACTTTTAAAAGTTTTTAACAATCTTTTATTGGCTATTGACTCCGGGGACTCTGCCCTTCTTATGCTTTTAGATCTCACTGCTGCTTTCGACACAGTAGACCATGGTATCCTGATCTCTCGCCTGGAGCATTGTGTTGGCATTAAAGGCACTGCTCTGGAGTGGTTCAGGTCATACTTGTCTGAAAGAAGTTTTTCTGTCAGCCTTGGTGACTTTGCATCCTCCTCAGCACCTCTCCCCTGTGGAGTCCCTCAGGGTTCCATTCTTGGGCCAATCCTTTTCTCCCTTTATTCGCTCCCCTTAGGGTCTATTTTTAGAAAGTATGGCATCTCGTTCCACTGTTATGCAGATGACACAGATTTACTTGCCTTTTAAATGGAAACATGCAAACTCTCTAAAACCTTTGTTGGACTGTCTCAAGGACATCAAAGCTTGGATGGCCTTAAACTTTTTAAATTGTAATGACAGTAAAACTGAAATCCTGATGTTTGGACCCAGTAGTGCCTGTGATGCTCTCCACATGGACCTGGGTTCCCTGGAATCACATGTAAAACCCACTGTAAAAAATCTGGGTGTGATAATGGATGGTGATTTTAAATTGGACAAACAGATAAACTCGGTGGTAAAATCTAGCTTTTTCCAGCTGAGGCTTTTATCGAAGGTCAAGTCCTTTTTATCATTTGGCGATTTTGAAAGGGTCATACATGGTTTTATCACGACCCGACTAGACTACTGCAATATGTTGTATGTTGGTGTTAGCCAGGCCTCCCTCTCACGCTTGCAGTTGGTCCAGAATGCTGCAGCTCGTCTTTTAACAGGAACACGCAAGCGAGAGCACATTACCCCCATACTGGCCTTTCTCCACTGGCTCCCTGTATGTTTTAGGATTCATTTTAAGATTTTACTGTTTACTGCTTATAAATCATTAATCATTATCTCTGTGATGTTTTGCAGAGATATGTCCCATTAAGGTCACTCAGGTCCGCTGATCAGCTGCTCCTGGTTGTACCTAAGGCAAGGCTTAAGCTCAGGGGAGATCGTGCTTTTGCAGTTGTAGCCCCCAAACTCTGGAACGAGCTGCCTCTACATGTTAGGCTGGCCCCTACACTGTCTGGTTTTAAATCTCACCTCAAAACACATTTGTACTCCTTGGCTTTTAACTCAGTATGAGAGTTGCATTTTTCCTTTTCTTTGTTTGGTCTTGTTGCTTTTATATTACTGTTATTCTGTTTCTTAAACTGGTCTTTGTGTTTTATTGTGTTTTTAAGTTTGATTGATTGTACAGCACTTTGGTAAATGGTCTGCACTTATATAGCGCTTTTCTAGTTATTACCGACCACTCAAAGCGCTTTACACTACATCCACATTCACCCAATCACACACATTCATACACTGATGGCAAGGCGCTACCATGTAAGGTGCCAACCTGCACATCAGGGGAATCTAACCATTCATACATATTCATACACCGAAGGCGCAGCTTTGGGGGGCAACTTGGGGTTCAGTGTCTTGCCCAAGGACACTTCGACATGTGGACTGGAGGAGCCTGGGATCGAACCGCCGATCTTCCGATTAGCGGACGACCCGCTCTACCTCCTGAGCCACAGCCGCCCTCCAATGGTCAAATGTGTTGTTTTAAATGTGCTTTATAAATAAAGTTGGATTGGATTGGATACACGTATTGACTAGAACACATTTATGTGAATTATAAATACAATCTATGAAATGTGTTCAGATAAAAAAAAAAAAAATATATATACACTATATTGCCAAAAGTATTCACTCACCCATCCAAATAATTGAAATCAGGTGTTCCAATCACTTCCATGGCCACAGGTGTATAAAATCAAGCACCAAGGCATGCAGACTGTTTCTACAAACATTTGTGAAAGAATGGGTCGCTCTCAGGAGCTCAGTGAATTCCAGCGTGATACTGTGATAGGATGCCACCTGTGCAACAAGTCCAGTCGTGAAATTTCCTCGCTCCTAAATATTCCACAGTCAACTGTCAGTGGTATTATAACAAAGTGGAAGCGATTGGGAACGACAGCAACTCAGCCACGAAGTGGTAGGCCACGTAAAATGACGGAGCAGGGTCAGCGGATGCTGAGGCGCATAGGGCGCAGAGGTCGGCAACTTTCTGCAGAGTCAATCACTACAGACCTCCAAACTTCATGTGACCTTCAGATTAGCTCAAGAACAGTGCGTAGCGAGCTTCATGGAATGGGTTTCCATGGCCGAGCAGCTGCATCCAAGCCATACATCCAAGCCATACTTCTCTGGAGTGACGAATCGCGCTTCACCATCTGGCGATCTGATGGACGAGTCTGGGTTTGGCGGTTGCCAGGAGAACGGTACTTGTCTGACTGCATTGTGCCAAGTGTAAAGTTTGGTGGAGGGGGATTATGGTGTGGGGTTGTTTTTCAGGAGCTGGGCTTGGCCCCTTAGTTCCAGTGAAAGGAACTCTGAATGCTTCAGCATACCAAGTGATTTTAGACAATTCCATGCTCCCAACTTTGTGGGAACAGTTTGGGGATGGCCCCTTCCTGTTCCAACATGACTGTGCACCAGTGCACAAAGCAAGGTCCATAAAGACATGGATGAGAGTTTGGTGTGGATGAACTTGACTGGCCTGCACAGAGTCCTGACCTCAACCCGATAGAACACCTTTGGGATGAATTAGAGCGGACACTGAGAGCCAGGCCTTCTCGTCCAACATCAGTGTGTGACCTCACAAATGCGCTTCTGGAAGAATGGTCAAAAATTCCCATAAACACACTCCTAAACCTTGTGGAAAGCCTTCCCAGAAGAGTTGAAGCTGTTATAGCTGCAAAGGGTGGACCGACGTCATATTAAACCCTATGGATTAAGAATGGGATGTCACTTAAATTCATATGCGAGTCAAGGCAGGTGAGCCAATACTTTTGGCAATATAGTGTATATTTATTTTTGTATTTTTTTCTTCATCAAATCAAGTGGGGCGCCGCCCCTAGCGCCCCTATGGACGAGCCGCCACTGGAAACACAGGAGACATAAGGGAAGACAGGGGCACGGTCGTGACAGTACCCCCCCTCAATGGGAGCCTCTTGGCGAGCCACCAGGCTTATCTGGATTCTCCCGGTGGAAATCCCGGATGAGGGAGGCATCTAAAATGAGCCGGCAAGAGACCCAACAGCGCTCCTCCAGACCGTATCCTTCCCAATCCACCAGATACTGGTATCCACGGCCTCGGCGGCGCACGTCCAGCAGCTGCCGGATGGTGTAGGCTGGGTGGTCATCAATGATGCGAGGAGGGGGAGGCGCAGCAGGTGGAGGATACAGGGGGCTGGTGGAGACCGGTTTCAACAGGGAGACATGGAATGTGGGATGGATACGCATGGAGTAAGGGAGCTTGAGACGGACAACAGATGGGTTAATAACAGAAACTACTTCAAATGGGCCACTGAACTGGGGTGCGAGTTTTCAGGAAGTAGTCTTGAGTGGGAGATCCTTGGAGGAAAGCCAAACCTTCTGACCAGGTTGGTAGCTGGGCGGAGGGGTCTGATGATGATCGGCAATGCAGCAGTTACGCTCAGTGGAGCGGGCGTTCCTCCAGACCCTGCGACAGCGGCGAAGGTGAGACTGGACCGAAGGGACTGCAATCTCCGCCTCCTGGTCAGGGAATAAAGGGGGAATGTAGCCCAGAGAACACTCGAAGTGGGACACCTGTGGCGGTGCTGGAGAGCGAGTTGTGAGCGTACTCAATCCAGGGTAGATGTGTGCTCCAAGCGGTTGGGTTCTGACTGGCGGCACAGCGAAGTGCAGCCCCAAGGTCCTGGTTGGCCCTGGTCCGACTGCCTGTTGGTCTGGGGATGAAAACCCAAAGAGAGGCTTTCCATACCTGGGAGATGAATTGGGGACCCCGGTCAGAGACGATGTCTGTCGGGATACCTGTATATGGTTGATCATTTGGTCAGCAGTCTCAGAGGCTGATGGAAGCTTGGGATGGGCCACAAAATGCACCACTTTGGAGAATCTATCGACAATGAGTATGACAGTGTTACCGTTGGAAGGAGGGAGTCCAGTAACAAAGTCCAATGCAATGTGGGACCAGGGGCAGCCAGGAACCGGTAGCAGGCCGGTGGAGGGTTTGTGGGAGGACCTGGATCGGGTTGATGTTGAAGAGCAGCACTGACGCTGGACTCGATCTTCCAGGTAACTGCAGCCCCTATACAGGACGGAGGCAGGGTGGTGTCTGGTCTAGTTGGCAAATCCGAGGAACTGCTGCAGCCGTTTCAGAGAGGTGGTATACTGGCCACTCTGGCCACTGCCTGGATCTTATTAGGATCAGTCCTCACCTGCCCGCTCTCGATGATGTAGCCAACGAAGCTCACAGAGTCGACATTTTTCACACTCACACATCAATTCACACTTCTTGGCTTTGATGAACAGCTTATTCTCCAGGAGTCTCTGCCTGGCATGATGGGTGTGTTCCTCCAGGGTCCGGGAGAAGATGAGGATGTTGTCAAGGTAAGCGAACACAGATCGGTTGAGAAAGCTGTCTTCCACTCGTCTCCCTCCTGGATGCGAACCAGGTGATAGGCGTTGCAGAGATCCAGTTTGGTCAATATGGTGGCCCCGTGGAGTGGCTCGAATGCAGAACTGAGGAGAGGGAGTGGGTATTTGTTCTTTATGGTGACGGCATCGAGACCACGGAAAACGATGCAGGGGCGGACAGCCTTGTCTTTTTTGTCCACAAAAAAGAAACCTGCGCCAACCAGGGAGGAGGATGGTCTGATGATTACTGCCACCAGTGAATCATGGATGTATGTTTCCTGTATGTATGGCTTCACATCCCAGACGAGACAGGTTGTAGAGACAGCTGGAAGGCAGGGGGGCCCCAGGGAGGAGGTCAATGGCACAGTCATAGGGATGATGAGGGGGAAAGGAAAGGGTATGATGTTTGCTAAAAGCCTCACCGAGGTCATGATAACAGGCTGGGATGGTTGTGAGGTCTGGAGCAGGGGAACAGAGGCCTCTGCAGGAGAAAGCATACTGCAAACAGGAGGAGTGGCAAAACGAGCTCCAACTCACCACTCTGCCGGAGACCCTGTCGAACTGTGGATTGTGCCGTTTGAGCCAGGGATGACCAAGAATAAGAGGAGCATGGGGAGAGAGAATGACGTGAAACTGAATGGCCTCAAGATGATTGCCGGATAGGACCAGACTCAAGGGTTTAGTGCTGTGGGTGACACAGGCGAGGAGTCTGCCGTCCAGGGTGTTGGTGTCCAGGGGAGGGGTGAGTGGTTCCACCGCTATGCCAGCCTGGGCGGCGAAGTTGGTATCCAGGAAGTTCTCGTCCGCACAGGAGTCCACGAGAGCTGACAGGGGGATGGACATCTCACCGCAGTTAAAGGGTAATTCCAGGATTTTTCAACCTGGCCTCTATATCCACAAAATCGCCTAAGGTCTATTTCTGTAGTGATCCTTTCAGTAATGTTGTCAGACACTTGGCAGACACACGAATAACAATCTGAGCCTGTCAATGACAAAAAGAAGCACTTTTAGTGGATGTACTTTGACCGCGCTTATATGCCTGCAGGATTACGTTGCAGCCATTGAGCCCCCGTTTCGTGACTGCCGGCTGAGCTGATCTACTGGAGCAACTCCGAAACTTTTGGGATCTACTTAGCGGTATGATAGGCGATTTTGTGGATATAGAGGCCAGGTTGAAAAATCCCGGAATTACCCTTTAATGTAGGCTCCAGAGTCCATCCTCCGGTGGCGTTCCGCCGGGGAAAGGCGGGTAGTTTTAAACTACCATTTCCAATATTTTGACATAATATTTTGATTAAAAATGGAAGACTTGGAATTGGTCTAAAATTGCTTAATTTAGTAGGATCTAAGTTATGCTTTTTTATAAGGGCTCTGACAGTTGTGATTTTAAGAGAGTAATATGTTATGTCTTAAGCTAAATATGATAGGGTCTGGAACTTTACCCACAGTTATATCAGATCTGATATCTGTCAACATTGCAAAATCCTCACATTTAGTTTGAGATTCTTCAATGAGACCACAAGTAACATCACAGGGGTTTAACCCTTTAACACCTAACACTCAAAATGTTCGCCTGGACTTTTTTGCTTATCTTGACTATAAAAGGGTAAGTAAATGTCCTGTGAGTAAGTGCTTTTTCCCATTTTTCCAGAAAACTTGGAACTTTCAATATCTGGCAGATATTTACAATTTACTGCAAATTATTAGAGTCTAATAACGCGTTCGCGGACTTCCGCGAGAGGCGCAAGTGAAATTACCGTAATGACACCATATTGGCTATAAAGCGCTACGTCTCAGCTTTCAGAAACTGTTGGAAGTTTTCCGATAGCGCAAACCGTGACGTAATTATGGTAATTCAAAGTGCGCTCGTCCAATGTGTCGCCAACGACACACTCGTTATTAAAGGGTTAAGGAGTTTAGTTGGTTGGTTTCCAGGTGAGAACAACTCCATTCACCAAATTACCAATCAAGACACCTGACCATGTCTCAGTCCTCAACTCAACCAATCAACCAGCTTCTGGGGAGTCATGGGACTTCTGGGTGATCCTGTGATTGGTCAGTGTGAACCTGAACCAACCAAATACAAAAATACAACAAAGTTAACTTTTCCTGGTCTGAACCAGAGAAACCAGCTGGAAGATCTCAGCCCTACTGCTTCCCTCTGGTCAAACACTGCAGTCACAGTCGCTCTGCTTCCGTCAGCGTTAATAAGTTAAGATGCTTCCTCGTTATCTACCTGATAAATCACTTACTGATAAATCCCCTCCAGTCACATACTGGTAGGTTCTAAACATGTAGGTGGCTGGTAAAATAGAGAAAGTGATGGTGTATTATGAGATGTACTGGTTCTCTCCTCTCCTTTTATGGTCACATCATTGGTTTGGTTTCAGTTTCCATCCCTACTGCAGACAGAAATACCATTAATCTTCACTCAATCAATACGTTTTATCTTCATTAAACAGGCTGCAGTGTCCTGGTGGGAAACACTCGACCTGAGGTGTGATCATAAGGCAGTTATCATAAAGAGTCATAAGGACCCGTAAGGAACATAAGGGAGTTATAAAGACTCATAAGAAACATAAGGAAGCTGTCATAAAGAGTCATAAGGAACCATAAGGAACATAAGGGAGTTATCATAAAGAGTCATAAGGAACCATAAGGAACATATGGAAGTTATCAGAAAGAGTCATAAGGAACCATAAGTTTTCATATCATTATGACACATTATAAGGCATTATAAGCACATTATGAGTGCATGCTAATTATTATAATCATAGAATGATAATAAATAAAACATGAAAAAGGATTTATTGTGTTTTATACTTTGTGGAGCAACTGTATAGTTAATTATACATACTTTATGATGATTATATTGTAAAATAAATTTTTCTTTTATAATCTACTGATAATGAATCACAATGCTCTTCTGGTGAAGTGTTGCCTTGGTGTGTTATAATCTGATAGTAGCAGGGGGGGGCTAGGAGGAAGGGCAGCTGGGGGCAGGGGAGGTGAAGCAGCGAAACAGGAGGTGCATCAGGTTTCATCCAGGACAACCAGTGGTCTGGAAGACTGGAGCCTCTGATGGAGCAGATGAAGTTTCTCAGATCAGACTGACCTGGTGGTCGTGGGGGGGGGGGGTTAAGTGGCTCACACCAACAAGGAAGAGGAGGAAACAGAAGAAGGTGGTAAAGGAGGGATGAGGTGAAGGGGGGAGGGAGGGATAAGGGAGAATGTGAAGGAGGGAAGGAGGGATAAAGGCGGGATGAGGGAAAGGAGGAAGGGAGAAGTGAGGAGGTGAAGAGGTGAAGGAGGATAAGAGTCACTTCCTGCCAAAGAATGGTTGCTTGTTTCCTAGATTCTTGATTGGTTAATGGGGTCCTGACTCGGCCAATAGCAGGGCAAATCACTGGAGCCTGACGCACGCATGCACGCGCGCGCACACACATACACACGTGCATACACTTTCCCAGAGTGTGTGAAATCTCAGCCTAAAAAGCTTCCTTCAGTTCAGTTTCAGATGGAAGCAGCTGATAGGTCGATATCTGTGAGAAGAGAATTACCTTTACCTGAAACAACCAGGACACACACACACATAAATATACACACACACATTAAAACACACACACACACACACAAACAAACAGAAGACGTGTTAAATATCAGGAAACGTATGATCAGCCACTCTGTGTACATTCTGTACCCAATGCAGTATAAAGTAGCTGTAGTACTGTACTACTATTTAGTAGTATAGTACAATAGTAATTGTACAACTAACAGCAGTATTATAATACATTGATAGCTGTGGTTAATATAATCCACTGCATTGCATCATAACTGTGGTTTTCAGTTTGCTGTGTGTGTTAGTTTTAACCCTAGTTAACCTATATTCTATGTTGTATCATAATAATCTGTATTAAATCATAATATTCTATGTTGTATCATACTAATCTGTATTAAATGTTGTATCATAATAATGTATGAAATCATAATATTCTAGATTGTATCATAATAATGTATGAAATCATAATATTCTACATTATATCATAATAATCTGTATTAAATCAGAATATTCTAGATTGTATCATACTAATCTGTATTAAATCATAAGATTATATGTTGTATCATAATAATGTGTATTAAATCATAATATTCTAGATTATATCATAATAATGTATTAAATCATAATATTCTAGATTAAATCATAATAATCTGTATTAAATCATAATATTCTAGATTGTATAATAATAATGTGTATTAAATCATAATATTCTATGTTGTATCATAATAATGTATTAAATCATAATATTCTAGATTATACCATAATAATCTGTATTAAATCATAATATTCTATGTTATATCATAATATTCTAAGTTGTATCATAATAATGTATTAAATCATAATATTCTAGATTATATCATAATAATCTGTATTAAATCAGGACTATTGGTAGTGCTGCGCATTACCAATAGTTTTAGTTAATGTATCATAATCATTTGTATTGTATCACAATAACCCTGTATCTTAATAAATTGTATTGTAATTTAATAATTGTAACGTATCATTATAATCTATATCGTATCATAATAACATCAAAACTGGTTTTCAGTGTTTCATACTGGTGCTAGATTCATGTTGCTCTTCTGTCCCACAGCCCTTCATTACAATCAGGACATCAGGATCAAAGGTCTAGATCAGCCATGCTAGACCAGACTATACCTAAGTGCTTTTAATTAGTGCTGGATCTAATCCCAGACCTGGTTCCAACCCAGTTCTGGTTTCAGGGCTACAAGTCTGTTGTTATGAGTCACTTGCTCGTGCTGAAACAGAGGACCTTCGATCTGCTGCTGTTGCAAAAATGAAGGTTGATAAATATAAAAAGCTGTATAGTTATAACATTATCAGCCACTATTCACGCTGCACAAAGACATTATGAAGCTTTCATTCAACATAACTATACACCAAAATAAGCACAGAGACTCAGTGGGTTTGAATACAACCCCAAATACTCTTTCAATTTATACTCTCTTACACAATATCTAATATGGGATTGTGGCAGACTGGGGGTGTGGTGGAGATGTTGGCTGGATATCAGGGAGAATAAGGGTGGTAAACTGGTTCTCCCAGCATTTGAAACTGATGACAGCCAATTTAGGCTACAGCTGCAGCCTGGAACTGATTTAACTGTGTGTTTGTCTTTTCCAGTGAGAGAGAACTACACCTTCATCTGGCATACTGACCTGAAGGACTGAGTGGAAAAGCTGAAGACCACCTTGGGAGCGGCATGTGCATTATGTGGATTATATGTGCATTCTTTTTCCTTTCGCACAAATTATCGCAACTCTAGCCAATGACAAATGGCATTCCGAAAGTGGATTCATTTGAAAATGTCGGCCTTGCGTTGTAGTGTGAAAACGATGATGCTGATCCAGGCGTGGATCCAGCGGCTGGCCCGAGTTGTCTGCGCATGGAATAAAGTATGCGTTTTTGGTGGTTTAGTGTGGATAACAAGCTTTAACAGCTTGGTGTGGACATCTAAACTAGTTAGGACTGAGCCTAGCAGATTGTTGTGGCCTGTCTAATGACAATGGAACTAACATGATGGGGCACAAGCAGGGGATCCAGAAAAGGGTCTTTACTGTATGTCTCTTTTAGTTAATTTGCCAAACTAAATCAAGGGGGCCTCAAAGCATAGCTGTGCCTAGGGCCTCCAAATAGTCAGCTACAGCCCTGCCCATAGGTGTTCAATTGGGTTGAGATCTGGTGACTGAAGACCATAGCACATGATTCACATCATGGTCAAACTCATGAAACCATGAGTGCCCTGTGGATGGGGCGTGGTCATCCTGAAAGAGACCACTCAGGGTAGAAATGTTTCATCATAGGATAAAGGTGATCACTCAGAATAATTTGGTATTGATTAGCAGTGATCCTTCCCTCTAAAGGGACAAGTGGACTCAAACCATGCCAGGAAAATGCCCCCCCCAGCATGACAGAGCCACCAGGAGGACAGGAGGAGTACAGAAGTCTGGTGGAGGACTTTGTGGTGTGTTGTGAGTAGAACGACCTACAGCTCAACATCACCAAAACAAAGGAGATGGTGGTGGACTAGGGATTCACAAGGAAGACTAGGGCCAAGCCGACTCCATCCAGCCGACGGATGTGGAGACGGTCAGGTCCTATAAGTACCTGGGAGTTCACCCGGACAACAAGCTGGAATGGGCCGGCAACACCGAGGCCCTGTACAAGAAGGGCCAGAGCCGACTCCTGAGGAGGCTGAGGTGCTTCAACATATGAGGTTCTCTACTGCATATGTTCTACCAGTCGGTTGCGGCCAGTGTCATCTTCTTTGCTGCGGTGTGTTGGGACTCTAACACCAGGACAAAGGATACCAACAGGCTGAACATACTGATCAGGACGGCTGGCTCTGTTGTGGACATTAACCTGGACACCCTGGAGGAGGTGGAGAGAGAAGGATGCTGGCCAAACTGCTAGCCATCATGGATAATGTCCTCCCACCCCCTCCATGATATGGTTATGAAGCAGCCATAGACAGATCCCACCACGGTGCGACAGAGAGCGCTACAGGAAGTCTTTCCTGTCAGCCGCCATCAGGCTTTTCATTCATTCATTACTATTCTTTAACTCTGTATATATGTACCATCCATTCATTCACAAGCTGCTCTTCCCAGTCTTATTACCTGTATATATGTAAACATCCATCCATCCGCTGTACATCCTGGTTCTATGTCACCTAGTACTATAGTATTTAGTATTTAGGCTTTTGTATTTTGTACATTCTGTTTTTGTCTTGTGATACTGTTATGCTGCAGCCCCAGAATTTCTACCTGGGAACAATAAAGTATCTTTGATCTATCATCTTTGACAGTCTGATCACGTCCTGCATTGATATTCTCAATCATCAATTTCCAACCCTATTTAATGATGTCTTTCCATAGATCTAAATGCAGATGTCCCTTTAGTCCCTGTTCCAATTGAAGCCAGTTGATTCTTTGTGATTGAAGCTCCTGCCATCCGCCCCAATAATGAACCCTCTTTTGAAGTCATTTAGATCTTTTCCTCTTGCCATCTTGATCCCAAACTGCCTATTTTAAGTGCTGTCCTCCTCCAGCCCCCAAGATCAGGTTCTGGAACTGGTAGGAACTCAGTGGCTTGCTCAAGGACACTTCAGCAGGGTGGGAGTTTGAATCTCTCCCTGCTGAACATGGATCATACATGTTAGAATAAATCAGGAGGACACGTCTCCTCCTCCTCTTCATCCCCTCCTCTTCCTCCTCATCACCTCCCCCTCATCACCTCATCATCATGTCTTCCTCATCATAACCTCCTCTTCATCATCTCATCACCCCAAAAAGAGCCAAAAGTGATTGCTCAACAAGACAATGATCCTAAGCATTCAAACAAATCTACCTAAGTATGTAGGAAGAATATGTTTAGTGTTTTGTATTGACCTAAATCCAACTGAAATGCCGTGGCAGGACCTGAAGCCCTAAAACCTCACTGAGTTGGTCAAGTTCTGTAAGGAGGAGTGGGAGAAAATCCAGCATTCCCCTCAAATCCTCTGGCATGGGCCTTTTAGTTGTACCAAGGGAGAACACTACTACCTGTAGCTTTCAGTTTTATTGGCCGCGCCTCTGGAAAAGCCTGCCTGAGGATCTGAGGGCATCACAGTCCTTGGACATTTTTAAATAGCGTCTTAAAACGTACCTTTTACAATAGGATGCTTTATACTTTTTTTTTATTTTTTTATTATTATTATTGTTATATTTTTTTTATTGTTTGCTCATTTTGTGTTTTTGTCTTTTTGCACAAAAGGTGCTATATAACTAAAGTTTGATTTGCTTTGATTCATTAAGATTTGGTGTTTAGCTAAGGTTAGGGTTAGGTTATTCCTCTATAATATATGAAATAATGACCACCTGCTGCTTTCTGGTGGCCCTGTAACATTGAGATTAGGTGGCTAGTGAATGGTTGTTGTTGTTGTTGTTGTAGCCTTTGTGGTGTGTGTATGTGTGTGTTTTATCCCAGCAGTGATAAACTTAGTTCAGTGGTTTTGTTAGTATGTCTTAGTGTTGTGATGTTGACTGGAACAGATTTATCTTCTCTGTTGTCACCAGTTGGTCTCTGTTTCCTCTGATCTACTGTAGAAACATCATGAAAACCAGAGACTTAAACAGGCTGATCATCCAGTACAAACACACTGGTGGCAGGAATACAGGAGGGCATTGTAGGGAAGAGAAGGAGTAGGAAGGGGGGGGGATATGGATGTAGTTAACAGGAATGTTGGCAGGCTGTTCTCTACAGCTCCATATCCCCATCATAAGGTTGCCTTTGTTGGATGTGGCTCTGAGGGTTGAAAGTGAAGTAAAGAGTCCCTGGTTCTTATAATTATACCATGGTCTTGGAGAACACTATATTCTGATTGGTTGTTAGAGTGTTGATTAATTTCAGATAACCGCATGGCTCTGATGTGGTACCAAACCTTCTACCTCCACCCTAGAAGAGGATTTCAGTTGACCCTGGTACCTGGGAACATCTGGTTCTCAAAGGAACTGATATCTTAACTAGGTTATTCGATCAGGCACTGATCTAGCCATCTTTTCAACACCAACGTGCCAGATGTGTTTTTTTCTTTTATTCGGGGCAAAAGCGGGGCACCCTGCCGACAGCTGCAACATTTGATGTCCTGGAGCAAGCGTTCGGTATAGTTTCTAGAAATTTTTCATGTAACAGTGATTGTACAAGCTCCCTTGCATTCTCACCCATTCTGCTCCACTAGAGTATAAGAACACATCTGGCACGTTGTTGTTGAAAAGATGGCCAGAGCCCGAGGGGTCAGCAGTGCTCGAGTCCAAGGAGTCGGTGGTGGCAGAGCCTGAGAAGCCGGCGGTGGCAGAGCCAGAGCCTGAGGAGCCAGTGGTGGAAGAGCCTGCGATGGCAGAGCCAGAGCCTGAGGAGCCGGCAGAGCCAGCAATGGTAGCAGAACCAGAGCCCGAGGAGCCAGCGGTGACAGAGCCTGAGGGGCTGGCAGCAGCAGGACCAGAGCCCGAGGCGGCAGCTCATCCCCAGAGCCAGCAGCAGAACCAGCGGAGCCAGTGACCGTGGTGGGGCAGTGGCTGCCCCTGAGCCAATGGTGCCAGCAGCAGAGCCAGCAGCAGTGGTAGTGGCAGTGACAGCCCCCAAGCCAGTGAAGCCAGCAGTGGTGGCCCCATCTCCAGAGCCAGCAGTGGTGGTAGTGGTGGAACCAGTGGCAGTGGCAGCCCCAGAGCCAATGGTGGAGCCAGACCCCGAGCCAAAGGAGCCAGTGGTGGTGGAACCAGTGGCAGCCCCAGAGCCAACAGAGCCAGCGGTGGTGGTGGAGGCAGTGGCAGCCCCTGGGCAGCAGCGTCAGGAGCAGTGGTACTGGTGGCAGCCCTGGGGTCAGCAGCAGAGCTGGCATTGACAGAAATCCCAACAGCAGAACCAGCAGCTGCCCCCAAGCCAGCAGCAGTGGAAACCCCAGAGCCACCCCAGCCTGAGCCAACACCTGAGGTTTCAGTCCACCCTGAGCTGGAGGATGCAGGGGAACCAGAGACTGAGGCGGAAGTGGTAGAAACTGAGCCCAAAGCTGAACCAGACCCTCCGGAGCGTGCAGCTACAGAGGGTGGAGTGCCGACCTGGACAACCAGAGGTGAGAGAAGCCAGCGCCACTCTAACCTCTCTAAACTGCTTGGTTCCCAGGAGCGGCCTTTTGATCCCGGTGGTCCAGGCAGCCGAGATGTGGCAGTGATGGCGAACCAGATGTCCTTCATCACTGCAGGGCAGCTCAGATCTCCCTACAGCTCTGAGCTGAGTGGGGGGATATGTGGCAGACTAATGAACTTTAATTAATAAATATATATTTATATATTAATTAAAGTTCATTGTACATACAGTATGTATGTATATGTTTCAATTGAATTTGTATGATATAATATGAAACAAAAATGATTGCTGCTCTGTTAAAATGTTTTATTTGTTTGTCGTTATTTGCTTGCGACATATTCCTAACCGCAAGTTTCAAACTCCGTCTGCGAATGCCCAACTTGCTTAGCAGTCCAAAAACGGACTTTGCCACGAAATCTGGACAGTCAACTTCTACCGGCCGTACCCGAGCCCTCCAACCTCGCTGTTCAGCCTCCGCTGCCATCTCCGCATATCTCACTTTCTTTCATTCGCTTGCCTCTTTAACTCGGTCTTCCCAGGGGACCGTGAGCTCGATAAAATAAACTAGCTTCTGCACCTGAGACCACAGTAGCATATCCGGCAGTAAGCTAGTGCTAACTATTTCTGCCGGCACAGTTAACTGCTCAAACAAGTCTACCTTTATTTTCCAGTCCCCGCCCACTCTGAGCTGTCCTGGCTCGTGCCTACGTGCGCACCCCCTTGATCTAACTTTTTCTTCCTCACATACAAATCCAATCAGTTTAACTTCCTTATGAACAGCTGAAGAATTCACTTCTAGCCATTTTTCCTCAACTGCAGCTGCCAAACATTTCAACACCTGATTGTGATGCCAAGTGTATCGCCCCTGGGAAAGACTAACTTTACACCCTGACAGTATATGTCTGAGCATACATATGCTGGAACACAATGGGCAGGCAACATCCTCACCCATCCACTGACTAAGGTTTTGGGGAGATGGCAGCACATCATCAGTAGCCCCTATAATAAATCTAATTCTGCTTGCCTCCATGCTCCACAACTCTCTCTACTTCAAACTTCTTTTCTACATTCTCCCAATTCACCCACTGTCCTTGTTTTGCCTGCGACACTGCCTTAGTACATCTTACTACCTCCTCCTGATGATGTACTTCTTCAACTACCAAGTTTCTTTTTTCTACTGCTGTTGCCTTACTCCACACAGGTTTCCCTGCACACAGCCCTAAGCCCCCAAGCCCATGCTGCACCTGGTCTACGATGTCCCTATGTCTAAGTGCTGTCTGTGCTTGCTGCACTGCCTCTTTTGGGTTCCACTTCCTCCCTCTTTAAATTTCTTGTCTACCTTCCCTTTAACAATTGAAATAGACTTACTTGGCTTCACTTTCATCCTAGCCCACTTAGATTACTATTTAGCTTATCCAGTAACCTGCTAGTACAGCTATTGACATTATTGTAGTCCTATCATCCATGTAAGCCCTAATTGGTGGGAGGCGCAGCCCTCCCTAAAGCCTTTCCCCACCCACTACCCACTTTGAAGCTATAATAGTTTTTCTGAATCGCTAAAACACTAAACCCCATTCTCTGAACCAAATGCTCAGTGGCCTAAACCCATTTGTTGAATCAATCACTCTTTTGGCAAAACTCTAAACACATTCTCACTCAGTAAAACACATTTCGCACTGTGATGCACTTGTGTTGCAAAATGGTAAACACGGGCGGCAAAAACGCAACTATGATAGACCATGTTCTTGTTCATGGAATGACAACAAGGGAAGCAGGACGAAGACGCTGAGGCACAATGAATCTCTCATTGACTTTGAGTGTACTGTAATGTGCTTTTCATTGAGTTTTTCTTTTTCAGCTTACTGTATAAGTGCTGAATATACCGATATATATACATGCAATACTTACAGTATACAATATATTCACTGTACTAAGTTGTGATTAATATAGTTTTTTTTATTTCAAAATGCGTTTATATACAATAAACATTTTTTTTCTGTAACAACCAGGGTTGGGTTTCTGCCGGCAGAAACCTATTTCTGCCGCACGGCAGGCAGAAAGTGGTAGAAACTAGCAATTCCAGAAATATTGAAAATTGTGCAGCCACTGGCTCAGCAATTGAAGTAAATTTATAATAAGATTGTGGGATGCTTCTTAAGGATTGCTAGTTGAGAATTTATTAGGGTTTCAAAAACAGAGAAATTTGCAGAAACAACTGATTTGAAAAACACAATCAAGTTTATTTAGTTGATATTCATACAGCCAGGGTTGGCAGTTTCTGCCGCTTGCCTTTTCCTTGCCAAAAGTTGACATGCTTAAATGACAGTTGAGTCTATAAATTAATGCAGCAGTATAAACTCAGTTTTGATGTTATGATGCTGTATGAATATCAACTAAATAAACTTGATTGTGTTTTTCAAATCAGTTGTTTCTGCAAATTTCTCTGTTCTTGAAACCCTAATAAATTCTCAACTAGCAATCCTTAAGAAGCATCCCACAATCTTACTATAAATTTAGGTTGCTGGTTCAATTGCTGAGCCAGTGGCTGCACCATTTTCAATATTTCCGGCATTGCTAGTTTCTGCCGGCAGAAAGTCTTTTCTGCCACTTTCTGCCTGCCGTGCGGCAGAAATAGGATACAGCATAACATAACATCATAACATCAAAACTGAGTTTATACTGCTGCATTAATTTATAGACTCAACTGCCATTTAAGCATGTCAACTTTTGACAAGGAAATGAAGGAACCCAGTATAGTCAGTCAATCACTAATCCATTGTGATTAGGTGCACTACAATGTTGAATTCAATAGTCCACGTCTGTATGTCCTCTGAGCATCCTGTAAATGAGAATCAACTTTGCAGAACAGCCAATGAAATAAGTAAGTAACTGCCAATTTTGACTGAAATACATGGTCTACAGGACTATTTCTGCCATTTCTGCCAAAATGATGGCTGAAACATATTTCTGCCATGGCAGAAACCGGCAAGCGGCAGAAACTGCCAACCCTGGTAACAACATGCCCTAGACGCTGTGTTCTCAATCTCCTGATGTAATGTCTAAGGAATGCTCTGTAGTGTTTCTATATTGACTGGCTGTGTATGATCTGAAAGCATTGTTTGATTTTGAGCACAGATTAAATGGTTTTGAGGCGATTGTTTGATTTTGCCAGAAGAGTCAGGGGTTTTGTGAATGTAGTTTTAAGATTTGGTTTTTTGTTTAAAGTTTTGAGAAAATGGGTGAAGGTTTCAAGAAATGTGTCTTAGCAATTGAGAAAAACTGTAATGACCTTGTTTGCCATGGTGAAAGCTAATGGGGAAATTGTACACCCTGCCATAATGCCTATGCCCAGATGCTGCCAAGCTGTAGTATACTCTGCTGTGGTAAAACAGAGTTGAAAGTCTAAGAAGTAAGCTTCAACTAACCTCTTTATACTATCCGGCACTCTAAAGAAATCAAAAGCCTCCCACAGCAGACTATGTGGTACTGATCTGAAAGCATTTGCCAGATCCAAAAATACTACATGCAGGTCTCACGCCTTTCTCACGCCTACCTGACTGAATTTGGTGCTAGATCATGCTGGTGTGGTCTAAGCACCCAGAGAAGCCTGGAATTCCAGCCTTTTGCACAGAATTGTCAAGACTGATAGGCCTAAACTGACTTATCTCTACAGAGTCCCTTTCTTTGGGAATGAAAATCCCCCCTGCCCTGCGCCACGCCTTAGAAGTAACCCTCTTCTTCCAGACTACCATCATCAACTTCCATAGAAACCTCAGCACATCTGGCACACTGTTATACAGCCGGTAGAGGACGCCATTAGTAGGGCCCCTAGGATTCCGTTTTTTAAAAAAGGCCAATTCCATTTTGCCAAATGGTCAATTCCGTTTTCCGTTTTTACCTAATTTTGCTGGAATTTTCAGTGGAATACAAAATGTGGAATACACATTTTTTTATTACTTTTGCAGCTCTTGGTACATTTAATAAATCCACAATGTAATAAATGCACTTAAATAAAACAAGTACATATCACATCATATTTATTGCTTTCAAATAATGATCAGTTCAATCAATTAGTTATTTTCTTTTTTTAACCTTTCTAACTCATTTAACCCATTAAGTGCAGTTCTTTTCTTTTTAACCTTTCTTATTTTAAACTCATGTAACCAGGTTAGGTTCAGATCAAGCTCAAGTTCAGCTCTTTCATTTTCACCATTGAAATGCAGGATGGCTAGCTGTTTGGTAGAAATGTCACTGAGGGATTCTCTCTTGTCTGTGACAAGATTCTTGTATTGAGAGAAATATCTCTGTGTCAACACTGGAGATCAGTCAGATGTACTTCCATGTAACAGGATAAAGTAGTGGCACGGGATCAAGTTTCTGTGTAAGTTTCTCTCTTTTTGAAAGTGCGGTGTAGACCAGTCAGTCATCCTGCACTGCCATGGCGAGCCCTTTCAGTGCGGTGTAGTCGGCTCGCTAAATGGTCATTAATTGTACTTACACGTACATTGTCAAGGGAATGCGAGCATAAAGTTCCATCTGCATAAAGTTTTTTAATGTCTTGGCTTTAAAGTTTTTTCATCGGAGGCGCTATCTCTCCTTCCCCTCTCTAGCTTGTCTCGTCATGGGCGCGTATGTGTCAGAAAAATGTATCTTGCGCCTGAGTCGTGTCAATAAATGTCAGACAAAATGTATAGGCCTACCTCCCTCCCTCGCCCCCTTTTCATTGGTTTAAACGGTTGTAAACTGCTGGAATTTAGGGCCCTGTCACACTATTGCGTATGAGAGAAACGTATTAGTTGCGTATGAAAATTAATTTCATACGCACAAAAAGCCCTTGAAAATACCGTATTGAACCTATGAGTAGCGTATGTCCAGCGTATGGCCAACGTAGTATGCGTATGGCTAGCGAATGAGTAGCGTATGAACTGCGCATGTCCAGCGTACCGCTATCACGTGACATGGTGAACTGCCAAATCGATCAGATCATACTGGTGTTGGAGAAGAGCTGCTACTACTACAGGCCCGGTCACACTATTGCGTATAGTACTAGCGTATGCCAGCGTATGAAAAAAAACACTCATACGCTGGCATACGCTGAAGACGCTGAACAGTTTTAAGCATGCTGAAAAATTTTGAGCGTATGCCAGTGTATGGTTTATACGCAAAGCATATGCTAGGTATACGCTGAATACACTCGAGTTACGCTAAAGGTACGCTAGAGGTACGTTACTCATAGGTGGAGTACGCTGGCAATACGCTGGCATGAAGGTGTACCGTACAGCTAGCGTATTGATACCGTACAGCAGGCGTATGCCTGACGATTGAGTAACGTATTTAACGTACAACTAGCGTATGATTGGCGTATCCCCAGCGTATTGCCAGCGTTTTGATAAAGTGTATATATAGGATCCCATTTCCTACTTCTTGCCCTTTTCTCGGCCCCGGGTAGACAATGTCTTCTTTTTGGGAGCCATGTTGATAGCTTTACGTCTACTGCAATAATGCTGCAATGTGCCGCTATCACGTGACAAAGTGTCACGTGATAGCGGTACGCTGGACATGCGCAGTTCATACGCTACTCATTCGCTAGCCATACGCATACTACGCTGGCCATACACTGGCAATACGCTACTCATAGGTTCAATACGGTAAGTATAAGAAAAACTCTGTATTTTCAAGGGCTTTTTGTGCGTATGAAATGAATTTTCATACGCAACTAATAAGTTTCTCTCAAACGCAATAGTGTGACAGGGCCCCCAGCGTATGTCAGCGTATGACCAGCGTATTCCACCTATGAGTAACGTACCTCTAGCGTAACTCGAGTGCATTCAGCGTATGCCTAGCGTATGCTTTGCGTATAAACCATACGCTGGCACACGCTCAACATTTTTAAGAATGCTTAAAAATGTTGAGCGTATTCAGCGGATGCCAGCGGATGCCAGCGTATGCGACCGTGCTTGAAACGTATAAAACCTATGTCTAACGTACCCCTAACGGAATCCTAGGGGCCCTACATTAGGCCCCAGGGCTGAAGAGGCCCTTGCACACCTTACAATCTCTTGTACCTCTTTCCCCCTTGGTGGGCTAACATCACACTGACTATCTATCTCACTAATAGGTGGAATATCGGGGGCGAGCGCTAGTTCTCTAAACCTTTCCCTGTCTCTGTGCACTTCCTCCAAATATCCCTGTTTACTGACTGCAAACTATTAATACCTTCCTTCTCAACCTCTGTAGCCTTCCTCCACTGTCTCCTAAGCTGTCTTCTCTCTTGGATAAGTCTGTCTATCTCTTGTTGGCACCTGGATTTAACTACCTCGACCTCTAACTTCTTCCTTTTCTCAAAGACACCAACCCTTTCTACTCCATAATCATAAATAATAGCTCCCATTTTTTCGAACTTACTCTCAGCAGTTCCTTTAAGCTTGTCTAAAACCCGAACCAAGTCACTGTTGATATCTTCCCATTTCCAGCTTTCTACTGTCCCTGGCCACTTAACTCGGTTTCTGAGCACTAATCTTCTCCCTTTTTGGCCGGCTAGCCTCTCTGCCTTGTTCGATACTAGGACCTCCTTCTACATCAGGGGAGCTGATGTCCTGTGAACTCGCTGGACTTCACCCGACTGACTTGACATACTATGTAAGAAATAATTATCAATGTGGGGTCCCTGTGTTCCCTCTAACAAGCACCTCTTCCTCCCTTGGTGTATTCTAAGGCCCTTTAAGGTTGTTGCCTTTGCCAGCCACACAAGCAAACCTGAAGCTTCTTCCAATCTACCTCTGAACTAGTGGCTTCCACTGACATGTTTTCCCTACTCGTAGTCAAATCCGTTCCAGAGTCAATAGCCATGTCAACCATCAGTGAGTCAGCTTCCCCCCCGCCCCAGACTCTAGGGGTGTGTTTCTCATAGTTGTGTCTGTAGTAGTATGGTGTAACCAACTGGCCTATACAGCCTTGGCTACTGCAGCAATGAGTTGCATAGAATAACCCTAAGAAATAAAGCTACAATGGGAATAATAAAATAAAAATAACAAATAAAAAAATATGAAGCTATACAAAAGTACAAAAAATAATGCAAATGCACAGTACAAAAGTAAAAAGAATTTTAATGTGAAAAAGTCCCAGGTGCAAAAAAGTGAATTGTGCAAAAAAAAAGTTGTAGTTCAAGGGGAGAGGGGTGTAGGGGTGGATTGTTAGTCCAGGGATGAATTGTTAAGTCTGATGGCAGTGGACAAGAAGGCCGGTGTCGCTCCATGGCACTGAGGCAGGATGAGTCTGCTGCGGAACGTCTCCTCTGCCTGGACAGAGTGTCGTGAAGTGGGTGAGAGACGTCGTCCATGATGGTCAGCAGTTGACCAACATTTTCCTTTCAGCCACCACCTTCACTGGGTCCAGGCTGGCCCCCAGGACAGACCCCACCTTCCTCAGCCACCACCTCACTGGGTCCAGGCTGGCCCCCAGGACAGACCCCACCTTCCTCAGCCACCACCTCACTGGGTCCAGGCTGGCCCCCAGGACAGACCCCGCCTTCCTCAGCCACCACCTTCACTGGGTCCAGGCTGGCCCCCAGGACAGACCCCACCTTCCTCAGCCACCACCTCACTGGGTCCAGGCTGGCCCCCAGGACAGACCCCACCTTCCTCAGCCACCACCTCACTGGGTCCAGGCTGGCCCCCAGGACAGACCCTGCCTTCCTCAGCAGTCTAACTATATATCAGTCTGACTATACAGTATATCATAACTATATATTATTATAAATATTTATCATTATAACTATATATTAGTATAACTATATATCATACCTATATATCAGGCTGCTTGTCCATCCAGATTCTCTGCAGGTTTCTTCTGGATGAATCAGGCTGTTCAGGCAGTTTGGCACCAGACAGCAGCTCCTGTTTCATCTGGACAATAAAGCTCTGTGTTAATCCATCAGAGTTAATTAGAGCTGAAACCCAATCACCTCAATATCAGCTATGATGGAGGGAGGGGGAGGAGGAGGAGGAGAGGAGAGAAGGGGAGGAGGAGGAGGAGAGGAGAGGAGAGAAGGGGAGGAGAAGAGAGGAGAGGGGAGAAGAGAGGGAGGAGAGAAGAGAAGAGGAGAAGAGAAGAGAAGAGGAGAGAGAAGAGCTGAAACACTGTCTGTCTGTCTGTCTGTCTGTCTGTCTGTCTGATCTGAGGTGACTAGCAGACTAGCTGTGCCCTCCACTGGCCAACAGCTCACACTGTTGATCTCCTTCTGTCTCCTCCTCTTCCTCCTCTTCATCCCTGTCACAGTCTGTGTGCTGGTGGGTTTGGGCCTATTTCGCTATAGATTTAATACTTAAATAAGTAGTACTGTTGCAGTAGTATTAGTAGTAGGAATAGTAGTAATACGACATTTTATTTATATAGCAGGCTTGATATTTTGGCAACTTGCTTTGATTCCCAAACGTGGGAACAGTGACGTAGGGGGCGTGTCAGTGATGATCAGTAGGGGGCGTGTCAGTGACGTAGGGGGCGTGTCAGTGATGATCCGCAGGGGGCGTGTCAGTGACATAGGGGGCGTGTCAGTGACGGACAGTAGGGGGCGTGTCAGTGACGATCAGTAGGGGGCGTGTCAGTGATGATCAGTAGGGGGCGTGTCAGTGACGATCAGTAAGTATAATTATATTTTATTATATATTATATAATTACATCATATTATAATTATATATATTAAGTTATGAATTATACTGGTCTGCCAGTATGAACTATGCTGGTCTGTCAATATGGACTATACTTTACTTCAGTGTGTTGTGATGCGTCTCGTGCAGTAATGCAGTAGTTGGAAGGAAAGGTGCATGCCACTAAATTTCTGCTTGCTGCCGCTAGCTAGCCTGTGCGGTAAAATGGGAAGCCAATGCCTAGCCTTTGCCACTTTGCGTAGTCAACCTCATCATGGTAAAATTATCCCCTGTGCAGGTCTCCTCAATCTATACAGCAAAATAGCAGTTTACCAGGCAGTTTGCACAACCACTCCTTTATGGCTTGGATCTTGCACCACCGACACAAGGGGAAGCCCTACACATGTCTTCAGTGCATCCTGGCCATTAAATCACACAACCACATTCTGCATCCAGAAATTCTTGTGAGATCCAGCTGCAGCCATATGGTAATATAATGCAGCACCAGCTACACTGGCTCAGCCATTATTAGGATGCCCGATGAACACCTATCATGCCAAGTCCTATATGGACAGCTACATATGGGGCACTGCAGGGCAGCAATAAAGTAATTACAATGATCAAATCAAGACATCCGTGAAGAAACGTGGGATCCCATACCCTAACCTTGAACAAGCTGCCCAAGACACTGCTATGAAGGGGTATATAGGTTGAGGAGGAGTGACTCCCGGCAAAGGAGGAACGCAAATTATACATGAAAATCACCTTCACACCTTCAAAATCACCACACACACACTCATCTTTCTGTGATCTTACCTGGCAGTGGATGCAGGTGCTGGTCCTAGTTGACCCAGTTGACCTAGTTGGCCTCATCATGTTTCTCTTGGTCTCTTTTGCTTTCTTCATATCTCATGCCATAGTCCATGTAATTGCCCATTTTAAGTCAAGGATCTATCCACACCAGACACGTGGCCTGCATTACATATGCCAAACTATAGGGGCCCACGCTAACCGTGCTTACTGAACTATTCGACTGAACTATATACACAGAACTATATGGCCCGGACAATATTTTTTTCTTGTCAACCATTGCACGCCCAGCTGAGTTTTTCCTTGTCTTCATAGAGCGCCTGAGGCTATGGTGCCAGCCAGGTTAGGCTAGGCAGATTACATAGGATCACTAGCCTTGACTTGACTTTGAGACATATTTTATGATAGAAGAATGTAAAATGTTAATGTGATTTGAAATCCATGATCCATATGTTTGTGCATGAAGATAGCAGAGATTGGGATGAATTGCTAGACTCTGTGTTATTTGTAGTGCAGGAGGTTCCGCAGGCTTCCGTGGGATTTTCTCCCTTTGAGCTATTGCTTGTTATGAAAAGCCCAGGTGTGTCTTGGACCTGCTTGGATGCTACATGCTAGAGACTTAACCCTGGGTTGAGGTCAGGGCTCTGTGCAGGCCAGTCAAGTTCTTCACACTGATCTCCACAAACCATTTCTGTATGGACCTCTCTTTGTGCACGTGGGCGTCATCATGCTGAAACAGGAAAGGACCACAAACTGTTGCCACGAAGTTGGAAGCACAGAATCATCTAGAATGTTGTTGTATTTTAGCGTTAAGATTTCCCTTCACTGGAACTAAGGAGCCCGAACCATGAAAACCAGCCCAGAACATTATTCCTCCTCCAACAAACTTTACCGTTGGCACTATGCTTTCAGCATTAGTGTACGGAGTCTGAGAGGCATAAGAATTTCACTGCCAACTTTTGCTTTTTTGTGAATGTTTGTGCATATGATAATAAAAACCATGTATCCTTGTAGGTGGCGTTCTCCTGGCATCTGCAAAAAACTGATTTTCTGGTCAGGCTGCCATATGGTGAAGCGTGACTCATCACTCTATAAGCCCATGGTGCCACGTTGAACTTCTACCATTCTACTGCCAATGTTTGTCTATGGAGATTTCATGGCTGTGTGCTTGATTTGATACACTTGTCAGCAATGAGGCTGAAATAGATGAATCCATTAAAAAGAGGGGTGTCCACTTTTGGCAATGTAGTGTCCTTCATACTTTATCCTTGACAGGTCACTGAAGTGATTAGAAAGCTCCTCAGTGGCAAGGCGCTGGGAGATGGATCCTGAAAGCTGGATCTTGAACATATTGTTATTCTTGTGCTGTCGTGGTAGATGTGTCTCTTTAATATCATATGGGTTTTGGGAACACTCCTCAGCCTCCCTGGGACAGTCGATGCCAATGTGCTGGGAAAGAGACTCCAGCCGACAGTCGAACCTCAGATTCAGGTGGAGCAATGCTTATCCCATCCGGGTCGTGGACCAGTGGACCAGCGTTTTATCCTCTAATGGATCATCAAGGTTTCATGGTAATTAGTTCATCCTGCCTCCATGTGTTTTGTGGATGTGGAAAAGGCTTAGGGCCTTGTTCCACAGTATCCTGTCGGCATGGTGCTGCTGTAAGCCACCCAGTCCCTGTACACCACTTATACCAGAGACTCGGTGGCACCAAGTCTTCTCTCCTGTGATATTCATTCATAATTCAGTGTCAAGCTGGGTGACTTAAATACCAACACTAGTAGTATTAGTATTAATCGTACTAGTACTACATAGCCCAGTGAATCTATAGTACTAGATTTAGTAGTAGCAGTAGTAGTACTAGTACTACAGATCAAGTGCCTTCATAGCCCATTGTATTCGTAGTTCTAGTAGTATTAGTAGTACTAGTACTACAAGTCCAGCTTAGTAGCATTAGTAGTACTAATACTACAGCCCATTCTCTCTATAGTATTACTAGTAATGCAGATCTAGCACCTCCACAGCACAGTTCTAGTAGTATTAGTAGTACTAGTACTACAAGTCCAGCCCCTCCACAGCCCAGTGTCTCTATAGTATTAGCAGTAGTGCTAGTGGTACTAGTTGTACAAATACTACAAGCAATACAGGCCCAGTACAGCCCAGTCTCTCTATAGTATTAGTACTAGTATTAGTACTACAGGCCCAGGCCCAGCCCCTCCACAGCCCAGTCTCTCTGTAGTATTAGTATTAGTACTTGTACTAGTAGTACTAGTACTACAGGCCCAGCCCCTCCACAGTCTCTATAAAGTCAGTGAGTCCAGGGAGGAGCTGCTGTTCTGCTGTTTGCCTGTCCAGCAGTTTTACACAAAGAAGTTCAGCATGCTGCCACGGTAAGACTCAACGCTCTACTATCTGTCTCTATTATATTTACTATGTAACATGCTTTACTATCTGTCTCTATTATATTTACTATGTAACATGCTCTACTATCTGTCTCTATTATATTTACTATGTAACATGCTTTACTATCTGTCTCTATTATATTTACTATGTAACATGCTTTACTATCTGTCTCTATTATATTTACTATGTAACATGCTTTACTATCTGTCTCTATTATATTTACTATGTAACATGCTCTACTATCTGTCTCTATTATATTTACTATGTAACATGCTTTACTATCTGTCTCTATTATATTTAGATATTCATTACTTAGTTATGTCAGACATGGTCTAGCTGGTCAGAATCATACTAAGTAGTGCTGCTCTGTTCTTATTACAATATAACAGGAATAATGCAACTGCTGGTGTGATAGCAGATACCTAGTATAGCTGTATAATGTAATGTAATATCATCTAATATAATCTAATATAATATGATGTAATATACTATAATCTAATATAATATGGTGTAATATAATATAATATAATATGTAATATACTATAATCTAATATAATCTAATCTAATATGTTATGTAATATAATGTAATGGAATATAAAATATAATATAATATGATGTAATATACTATAATCTAATATAATCTAATATAATATGATGTAATGTAATGTAATATAATGTATTGTAATATAATATAATATAATATAATAATCCGGCAGTCCTATGGATGGTGTGTTTTGTTCATCACTTGTGGATTAGAGGGGAAGATATTTCAGTTTTTGAAGCTTGGAAATGAATAGCTGCAATTAGAACAATGATTTTGAATTTATTATGATTGACAGGTAATCAATGTAAATTGTAATCTGATATTTTCTGTCAACTGAGGCCATCCAGCATTGGCCTGATTCTTTGTGTTTTGATGTTATAGCATTGAAGGCTGTATATTCCTGTCGTTGTGTCCTCCGTGCTCATGACTGCATAACCTGTGTAATAATCTATAACTTCCATTTGAACCTGCGCCCCCTGGTGACCTTTGATACAGCAGACCCTCTATGGATGGGAAATATCTCTTTGACTTCCATGTTACTACACTGTTACTTTAATTCATACTCTTTTTAGTAAAATATATTTTTATAATGTTTTAGTTATAAATAATACGGGGTACTAGTATAACTAGTATCATCTAGTATTATATGTTCTTCTCTTTTAACAGAAATATTTTAGTTGTGTCGCTGGTCGTCTTTCTGGTAACGACTACATCTACAGCTCCTGTGGAAGGTAAGAACAAGTGGTTGATATATTGTAGAGTACTGCTACTACTGACATAATGGATATATTATAGTATATTGTATGTTGTAGAGTACTGATACTAGACTATATTACACTATAATAAAGAAATATAATAATATAATATTCTAGTATATTATGTGAGTCTATTGTACCATTCTAGCAGCTGTAGATCTCTCATCATCTGAATGAGTTGAGAGTAAAAGGTTTTCTCTCTCCAGAGAAAGAGAGGGAGGAGGTGGAAGTGGAGGCCGCCGAGGAGGGAGAAGAGGAGCTGTCAGAGGAGGAGGAGGGTATGCAGGAAGGGGGAGGGAGGAAAGGAAGGAGGGGGGAGGGAAGGAAGGAGGGAGGGTAGGAAGGATGGATGGTTGGATGGACGGATGGAGGCAGTGGAGGGCGGAGGGGAGTATCTTGTGTCAAGCTAACAGTAGCGTCTCTTGTCTCCCATCCAACTTCCCTCTAATGTTGAACGTAATCTGGACTAAGAAGAATCTAAAAAGAAACATAAAATCTAACGGTAGAAACTAAAACCTCCTTTCTAAAGAACACAGCAGGAGAAATGTTGAAGATAAAACATCGTTTCTAACGCTCAGGTAACTAGAGGAATAAAGCCTGGTGGTTGATCTGTCCTTTTCCTTCCAGATGATGATGACTCCAAGAGTCAGGATAAGATTCTGGGTGAGAGGTTAACCACTTTCCACCTCCTAACCACATTATAAACTATGATGCCAAATCACATCAACCCTGACATTTAAATGTTACGTGAAATTACAATTATAAATATCAGATTCAGATAACAGAACAATAATATGAATCACTGATCAAATCTATAAATGATCTTTAATAAACTGAGTGAGTTTAGTTTCCGCTCCAGTGTCACTTTGTATGGTTGAATACAGGAAGGAACCGTCAGCTAATACTCCTTCTCCTCCTCCACCTCTCTCTGCTCCTCTCTTCCTCATCCTGTTTCTGCTCCTATCCTCCTTGTCCTCGTCCTCTCCATCTCTCCTCTGCTCTCCTCCACCTCTCTTCCTCTTCCCTCTCCACCTCTCCTTTCTTCCTCCTCTGTCCACCTCTCTCCATCTCTCCTCCTCTCTCTGCTCTCCTCTATCCGCTCTGCTCCTCTTCTCCACCTCCTCTCTTTCTGCTCCTCTTCTCCTCCACCTCCTCTCTTTCTGCTCCTCTCCTCCTCCTCCTCTCCTCCACCTCCTCTCTTTCTGCTCCTCTTCTCCTCCACCTCCTCTCTTTCTGCTCCTCTCCTCCTCCTCTCCTCCACCTCCTCTCTTTCTGCTCCTCTTCTCCTCCTCCTCCTCTCTTTCTGCTCCTCTCCTCCTCGTCCTCTCCTCCTCTCCATCTCTCCTCCTCCTCTCTTCCACTTCTCTTCCTCTTCCTCTTCCCCCTCCACCTCTCCTCTCTCCTCTCTCCTCCTCTTCTCCTCCTCCTCCAGGGATCGGCATCCACCAGGCCACCACGGTGTCCAGAGGTCTGGGTAAGACAAGACTAAGCAGCTTTCAGTCTGCTGCAGGTGAACAGAGAGACTCTTAGTCTCCGTCTTAATCCAGGTCCAGGATTATCCTGATTCCCAGTGTTTGGTTCACATACCGTCTCGGAGTCGCTTCTCCGCCTGCTCGCTTGGTAACAGATGATGCTGTTGTACCGAGGACAGCCTCAGGTTACCAGAACATTAGTCTGGTTTCTAAGAAAGACTAAGGTGATATATCAAGAGAGGGAGGCAGCACTAGAGTGCCACCTGTTGACAGACTGGTTAAAACAGGCTTCCAGACAGACGGCCTTATGCACCACTACTCACATTGTAATACTAGATTATTCTCCTTCATGTCTGCCATGTAGAAGAGTTTTCATCTGATGTCACATTAAACCTGGTAATCACTTTATCATTGGTTGACTTATGTAAAGGGAAACCAAGTGTTCTGGTACATTCTATTATATTATATATAAAAGCCGTCTCCCTGTTCAGATCTATGACAATATAAGACAACATTTATATTATTATATATATATATTATAATACTGAATGAGCAGGCAGGTTCTTGTTCACACTGTTCGAATTGAACACGTGACCTTTTGGATACAGTACAGTCTCTCTAATCAATAGACCACTGACTTCACATAGAATGGTGTTTGTGAGGCTGGCAGAATAACAGCAAAGCCAACATGACAGGCTTGTCCAGCATCCACTCAGCATTCAAGTCAAAATACTCCAGACTGTCTATTATTATACTAATATACTATACACTTTAAATGAAAAGTTAGTGTTTTGCAGAGACAAGGAAATAAAATGAGGTAACAGCAGAAAAATAACATAAATAACTGGAACTGGAATAAAAGCAGAGCCAAGAGCGACTAACTGTAATCCTCATCACAACAGGACAGTGAAATTAAACCTTTAGTTTTAAGCCTGATCAAGGAACAGGGCAGCCTCAGGGTCTCATAAGGGGTCAAAAGGTCAAACGTAACTGATGGCCAGACCTCATTGAGCCTTAAAAGTAAGAAAGAAAAAGTAAGAAATAAAAATCAACTCTAAAATAACAGGAAGCCAGTCAGGGAAGAATGGGTTAATGCTGGTCCTGGTGAACAGTCTGCCTTTAGACAGAAGAGGAGTTACATGAGTCTAGACATGATGAGATAAAAGATCTGTGCTGATGGAGAATACAGATCACCAACTACACTTAATCCCCTCCACCACCGCAAATTACTCTAATGAGCAGTCTGATTCAGGGTGTTTTTTCTTTGGCTCCATCTGGTGGCGGCTCAATCACTTGCTGCTCCACAGCGCCCCCTACAGAGCAGTGTGTCTGCTCCCACTGATACCTCTCTGCTGCTGGGCCTTGAACTGAAGTCATCCAGACAGATCTTTCAAGTTGTAGGGCTTGATATTTGGAGAATTCAATTCACCTTGCACTTGAAGGAATTTAATAAAATTGTCTCTAAGATACTGAGGCAGTTTGCTGAGGAGCTATATAAAGTTGTGTGTCATCAGCATAACATTGAAAATGGATGTTGTATTTACAAATGATGTTACCAAGAGGGAGCATATAAATGGATATTTACATGTAACATCACACTAGACTATCTGTGGTCCTACTAAACCAGATTATCTATGGTCCTACTAAACCAGATTATCTATGGTCCTACTAAACCAGATTATCTATGGTCCTACTAAACCAGATTATCTATGGTCCTACTAAACCAGATTATGAGGTGTGTTTTCTTGGCAGGTATCAGCGCTGTACCTGGAGTTTCCTCACAGGGTCAGGATCCCAGTAAGTCACCACTTTATCAGAATACTGGATGATGCAGTTGGTGGTTTCTTTCACATTAACCAGAGGAAAAGTAGTTTAAGGCGCTAAACATAATTCTCCATCAACCTGTGGCAAATGGATCCAGAATTAGAAGTGAAAAGCATGGCAGTAATACTGCAAATTGTTTTGGATAAATTGTTCACTAGACACATGAAATGAAAATGATGTATGTTTAATTCTTCTGAAATAAAGTAACTAATCAACACAGTACTTTTTTTAAAACATGTAATCGGATTATAGTTCATTTGCTTAGTTATTTTTATTGACATGACGTGAGGTTTTTGTGTCATTGCAGGATCTACTAGTCCCTCTGCAGCAGCTGGATCAAACAGTGGAGCCGCTGCTGGTTCCCAAGGTAAACCCACCTATGTGGTTCAGGGCCCAAATTGAAGTGCAGGCCTAGTCCTGATGAATTTACACATAGTATGTTTTAATAAGATACTGACAGAATAGATTTGTCATTTGAGTACTCACCAAAAAAATGATAAGAAGCCATGTTTTAAAATAGTTATAGTCTTCAAACTAATTTATACAAACACCAGTGACGAGCAAGATGGTATCAAGACAAAAACGTCATCTGTCTCTCTCTGTCTACCTGTCTCCCTCTCTCTGCCTCTCTCAGACACAGTTCAGGGAGGACAGACAGGTTTGTCTGTAGGCTCTAGTTCAACAGGTAACATTATTAGTCATCATGGTCCAGCTGATGAATCAGAATAAACAGCATCATGTCCATCCAATTAGAATCCAACTTCTATGCCACTCAGTTGGTTAAAAAAATGGATAAAAGTGTGAAACATCAGAGGATGAGCATTCATACAGAAACAATTCAGTTGTAAAAATAATGTTCTAGCTCACTAATGGCTATAGACAACATCAGGCTACGCCATCATAAATCTACTAGAACATCAGAACCATTCACTAGCCACTGAATCTAAAATTGACAGAACCATCAGACAGCAACAGAAAGTTCTGGCATTACCTACACATGCGTGCGATTATCCCTAGTTCCCAACATCACGACTGATTTCAACAACAATCTAGCAAGCTAATGGAACTGCTGACACTTCTGACTTGGAGTGGCCCACTCAAATTGACTCTGTCCAAATGAATTCACTTGCTTGGTTCCAGCCTAGACAGCAGTCAGACAGGTAGGACTCATTAAAAACAACAGCACAATCAAATGGATGATCTGAATTTAGACTGAATGAGTGGTTGTGTCTGCAGAGCCTTTGTCGTATTCATTCATTTCTATTGTCTTCATTAGGCGGACAGGGCAGCTCAGCAACATCACAAATACAAGCTGGAGGTAATATCTCTGCAGAAGTTTCCATATAATTATCAATAGTAAGACAACAGCATCAGGGTCCTTGAGGAAACTGTTAATAGCACATCTGGACTCCTTTCAAATGTTTCATCACCTGAGGCCAAAACATTGACAGAGCATAGTCAAATGTGAAAAACACAATATATTTCTCAATAAACTGTATATAAACAAAATCAAACATACATTTACCAGTAGTTACATTACATGTAATTTAATTTCTGATTCAGTCACCTGAGATCTGGAAGACCTTGTGATGACAGTTCAATGTTGGTAAAACATGTGTCTACCTCAGACATCACTGCTGTTAGCTGTCCTGTACCACTGTATTCACATGGTGGTGACCTACAGTGGGGTCCAAAAGTCTTAGTCCACTTCCAAGAACGGTTTTCATCATATATTAAAACCTAATACATTATTTTACTCAGTTGATTCAAGAATGCATTATTTAGGCAATGTCCTGGTGGCCCAGTGGTCACCGGGTCACCCCTCCTCTCTCACCCAATCTTTCCTGTCTCTCTCTACTATTCAATAAAAGACAAAAATGCCCAAATAATAATAATAATTTTTAAAAAAGAATGCATTATTTAGAACTCATACAAATCCAAATTTTTCTAACCCTAAACTCCACTGCCCAGCTACAGCCTGGAAATAGATAGGAAACACACCCATACACACTGCAGACAGACTCATTGATGTACTGTCACTCGTGAACAGCAGGAGTGGACCGGTGTAGTGAGGACGGGATGGGTGTTATGTGGTTGAATGTTCTCGTCAGGATTCTGGACCAGTTGGAGATTAGTAATGCGCCCAGTAGGTAAGCCTGAGAAGAGGATGTTGTAGAAATCAATTCTCAACGATACAAAGGCATGTATTTAAATTTCTGGGCCTGCCTTTGATAATATGGGTCAAATCTATTGCAAAGGTGGTAAAACACCAACTTTGATTTCCTTATTGTGTGACTCAAATTAGGTCGAATTTAACCCTGAAAATTTGAGTTTTTGATAAATTGCTAGTGGACCTCACTGTAGCTGTCATAGGTTTCAGCTAAATGTCAGTAGTATCTGGACAAAGAGCATAATGTCTACTGATGATAACCCGAAGAAGGTGATCAGTAACCTGTCAGGTTAATATCGTTCCTCTCTGTCCTCCTATATGCTTCCTCCTATATACATCTTCCTCTGTAGGTTCTCCAGGACCAGTAGGAGGTGTTTCTGGTGTCTCTGCTGGCCAGGCTGCAGCAGGTAGCGTTGACACTTGCTTAGATGGAAATTACCATTATTGATGTACATTAACAATGCATAAACTTAAAAGTAGACCAGGTCCGATGTGTAAGGTGATAGTGAAGACTGAGACTGTGTTACTTTAGGACTTGGACATCCACCAAGTGTGTCCCAGATAGACACCAATGGTAAATATATGATACCAAATCTAAGTGTTAAATTTTCCCATTTGTTGGCGTGTTCCTAGTTAAAGAAATAGTCTCCTTTTCCAGGTGAATCTCCAGCTGCTGATTCAACCTCACAATCTGAACCTTCAGGTAAAAACTCTGTTTTATCAGATAGATAGAGAAAGGTAAGTATGTCTGAGAGTATATTGTGTGTCCAAGCCCACTGATTAACCAGGATGCCACAGTAACAGTGGATTGACAACTTAACAGTAACAGTAACTAACACACAAACTACTAAAACAATAACCCAATGGCTACTACAACTTTAACCCTAACCCCCACTGACTACCATGAAAATAACAGTAACACCGAGTAATGTGACAGTAACACTGAGTAATGTAATACATAATAGTGGTAGTAGTAGTAGTAGTAGTAATAGTAATAGTAGTAGTAGTAGTAGTAATAGTGGTAGTAGTAGTAATAGTAGTAGCAGTAGTAATAGTAATAGTAGAAGTAATAGTGGTAGTAGTAGTGGTAATATTGGTAGTAGTAGTAGTAATAGTGGTAGTAGTAGTAGTCGTAATAGTGGTAGTAGTAGTAATAGTAATAGTAGTAGTAGTAATAGTGGTAGTAGTAATAGTAATAGTGGTAGTAGTAGTAGTAATAGTGGTAGTAGTAGTAATAGTAATAGTGGTAGTAGTAGTAGTAATAGTGGTAGTAGTAGTAATAGTAATAGTGGTAGTAGTAATAGTGGTAGTAGTAATAGTAATAGTGGTAGTAGTAGTAATAGTAATAGTGGTAGTAGTAGTAGTAATAGTGGTAGTAGTAGTAATAGTAATAGTGGTAGTAGTAGTAGTAATAGTGGTAGTAGTAGTAGTAATAGTGGTAGTAGTAGTAGTAATAGTGGTAGTAGTAGTAATAGTAATAGTGGTAGTAGTAATAGTGGTAGTAGTAATAGTAATAGTGGTAGTAGTAGTAATAGTAATAGTGGTAGTAGTAGTAGTAATAGTGGTAGTAGTAGTAATAGTAATAGTGGTAGTAGTAGTAGTAATAGTAATAGTGGTAGTAGTAGTAGTAGTAATAGTGGTAGTAGTAGTAATAGTAATAGTGGTAGTAGTAGTAGTAATAGTGGTAGTAGTAGTAATAGTAATAGTGGTAGTAGTAGTAGTAATAGTGGTAGTAGTAGTAGTAATAGTGGTAGTAGTAGTAATAGTAATAGTGGTAGTAGTAGTAGTAATAGTGGTAGTAGTAGTAATAGTAATAGTGGTAGTAGTAGTAGTAATAGTAATAGTGGTAGTAGTAGTAGTAGTGGTAGTAGTAGTAATAGTAATAGTGGTAGTAGTAGTAGTAATAGTGGTAGTAGTAGTAATAGTAATAGTGGTAGTAGTAGTAGTAATAGTGGTAGTAGTAGTAATAGTAATAGTGGTAGTAGTAGTAATAGTGGTAGTAGTAGTAGTAGTAATAGTGGTAGTAGTAGTAGTAATAGTGGTAGTAGTAGTAATAGTAATAGTGGTAGTAGTAGTAATAGTGGTAGTAGTAGTAGTAATAGTGGTAGTAGTAGTAATAGTAATAGTGGTAGTAGTAGTAATAGTGGTAGTAGTAGTAGTAATAGTGGTAGTAGTAGTAGTAGTAATAGTGGTAGTAGTAGTAATAGTAATAGTGGTAGTAGTAGTAATAGTGGTAGTAGTAGTAGTAGTAATAGTGGTAGTAGTAGTAATAGTGGTAGTAGTAGTAGTAGTAATAGTGGTAGTAGTAGTAGTAATAGTGGTAGTAGTAGTAATAGTAATAGTGGTAGTAGTAGTAATAGTAATAGTGGTAGTAGTAGTAGTAGTAATAGTGGTATTAGTAGTAATAGTGGTAGTAGTAGTAGTAGTAATAGTGGTATTAGTAGTAGTAATAGTGGTAGTAGTAGTAATAGTAATAGTGGTAGTAGTAGTAGTAATAGTGGTAGTAGTAGTAATAGTAATAGTGGTAGTAGTAGTAGTAATAGTGGTAGTAGTAGTAGTAGTAATAGTGGTATTAGTAGTAGTAATAGTGGTAGTAGTAGTAATAGTAATAGTGGTAGTAGTAGTAGTAATAGTGGTAGTAGTAGTAATAGTAATAGTGGTAGTAGTAGTAGTAATAGTGGTAGTAGTAGTAGTAGTAATAGTGGTATTAGTAGTAGTAATAGTGGTAGTAGTAGTAATAGTAATAGTGGTAGTAGTAGTAGTAATAGTGGTAGTAGTAGTAATAGTAATAGTGGTAGTAGTAGTAGTAATAGTGGTAGTAGTAGTAGTAGTAATAGTGGTATTAGTAGTAGTAATAGTGGTAGTAGTAGTAATAGTAATAGTGGTAGTAGTAGTAGTAATAGTGGTAGTAGTAGTAATAGTAATAGTGGTAGTAGTAGTAGTAATAGTAGCATATCCTCTGCACACTGCGTTGCTCTGTTGCTGTTCATGCCGATGCTGGTGAAGCTCTCACCCCTCCACCTCCCAGCATCCACCTGTGTGCTCTGTTAGCCCCCCTGGGGGGTTACTGCCTCACTCGGCTGGCTAAGTGAGTGGAGGGCGATGCAACAGGCCCTGATGCATTTGCATTTTATGAAATAATAAAATTAAATAATAATAATACAGTAAATGGGGGGATGTTGAACATAACATAACCGCCAATTGCAAGTGGTACTGTATTATTATTGCCTATCCAGGGTGTACAAAATGACAGTAGAATATAAATGGAAAATATAATAAGATGAATAAATAACAAATGACAATGTGAGAAAATATTTAGTATGAGACAAATATATGAGAAAGTGATAAATGTATTATTTGTTTTCACCTGCTATGTTCCAGGTAATGGTCAGAAGCTGCTGAATGGAGGGGTGGACAACAGCCACACAGGTGAGGTGGGGGATCAACACCTAACATCATACAGGACGTCAACGTCAACTGGTCAAGACGTCTCACTGCTCCATATGTCTGTCTGTCCATCCATGTACCTGTCTGTCTCTCTATAGGTGTCCTGGAGCCATTTGTGGGTGAAGCTTCTCACCTGGACTATACAGGTGAGTGTCCAGGTGAGGCTACCTGCCTATCTGTCTTCATCCTTTACTTTGTCCATAGGGTTAGTCTTTCACCTCCTCTCTATTCTTTCCCTCCATCTAATGCGCACTCCTTTTTTACCCTGTAATGTAATGTAGCATCTCGTCTTTGTTCACCTCCATCCTTTATTGTTCTCATCTGTCTCCTGTCTGGTCTTCAAGTTTACTCTTCTCTAACCATTTCTCACAGAGGAGTGTCATCGCCTTCATTCCTCTTCATCTTTCATCTCCTCCTCCATCCTCCCCTCTTCTAGGAATCATCGATCAGTCCAGCCACGACTTCCTCATCGGCCTCATGGGTGAGTTTCCTGCGGTGTCAGCCTCCACCACAGCGGCCATTTTGTGTCTCTATACAAACTTAGAATTCTGTTCGATGTTTCATAGTAACAGATTACAGTTTGATAGTCATGCTTTTTTTTGGTCTGTTTTCAGGTGGAGTTGATCCATTTGGACCAGACGTCCACATTGATGTTACAGGTCTGACCAGCTCTACCAGGAATTAATAGGAAATCAGTACCTACCGGAGTTCTGCAATTTTTGTGACCAAAACTGATTTTGCAGCAGCTATTCTGAAAATGTCACTTTGTCATTTATGTGTTATTTTTGAGTGAATGTGCTGTAAAATGGAGGAGATGGAAATTGTTTAAATGTTGCCGTGATCTACAGGTTGATAAAAGCGTTCATTAAAACGTCGACTACAGAAAAATTATAGTAATTAAAGAGTAAAAATTTAAAAGTGAGCAATAGTTTTAGCAGTAGTCACAAGCCTCTTTGAGGCTTATTTGAGGGGAGCACTTGATTTTCCAAAATGTTTCAATGGCAACAAATCGTTGTTGGTTTTGGGCTGATTGTCCTTGTTGCTTCCACAGACCATACAGCGCTGCCTTCTCAACTGGATCCTACAGGTCTGCTTTCATCCTATCACTAAAGATTAGATGAAAACATATTGTAAGGATGGAAGCACAGAATGTTCCTTCTGAGCACCTTGTAATCATCTCCATCCTCAGTCTGGTTTCATAACCTGTGATCTCATAGAAAAACAGATGGTTGTTGGTTCTGGCTGAGCAGTTGATGTTTCATCTTCCAGTGATGAGTTCAGATCCAGTAGCAGGGTTGGATCCAGCGATGTCCTCCAGCAGCTTGTCTCTGGACCTGATGCCAGGTACTGACTCATTTACTGACCCATCTACTGACCCACCCATCGATCCATCTACTGACCCACCCATCGACCCATCTACTGACCCACCCATTGACCCATCTACTGACCCATCTACTGACCCACCCATCGACCCATCTACTGACCCACCCATCGATCCATCTACTGACTCATTTACTGACCCATCTACTGACCCACCCATCGATCCATCTACTGACTCATTTACTGACCCATCTGACCCCCATCGACCCATCTACTGACCCACCCATCGATCCATCTACTGACTCATTTACTGACCCATCTACTGACCCACCCATCGATCCATCTACTGACTCATTTACTGACCCATCTACTGACCCACCCATCGATCCATCTACTGACTCATTTACTGACCCATCTACTGACCCACCCATCGATCCATCTACTGACTCATTTACTGACCCATCTACTGACCCACCCATCGATCCATCTACTGACATCGACCCATCAACTGACTCATCTACTAACATCTATTTACTGGCTCCTTTACTGACCCATCTACTGACCCATCTACTGACCCATCTGTCAACCCACCCTACTAACTAACTACTAACTTGTCTATCGTTGACTGTAATGGATCATATCCTATCGCTTTTGCTTGTCTATTAATGTCACAATGTCACAATAATATAATATATAATAACAATAAGAACATTTGTGTGCTTACTTCAGCTGGAAAATGTCAAAATAATGAATTATGTGAAAGTTTTACAAGTATTTGTAATTGCAATATTTAGAAGGAGCTCTAGTAGAAGTATTGGTAGTAGTGGGCATTCATCACTTAAACAAGAGTATTAGCCAGAAGAAGAATAATAATGAAGAAAAAAGCCAAATGGGTGCTTGGAGAATTGAGATGCAGTGGCTCTGTTCAGGAAGTGAGAGCACACAGGGACAACAGTGTAATGAAGACAGACCAGAAGACAGAACCAGATCAGGAGTGGGACCTTTTGAATCAGCTAGACCAGGAAGTGGTCGCTGAGGTGGCTCCTAATGAAGAATCAAGAATAAAGTTGGTTAAATCTTCTTTTCCCTCCTCCACCTCCTCCAGCACATCACCTTGACCTCAGCATCGACCAATCAGGTCTGGACCACACCTCTCTGAGCTCAGGATCCGACCAATCATCTTCCAGCTCTGTCTCAGGCTCGTCCCACTCATCAGGACAGGGAGGTTGGTTATGAAACAGTAAATGTCCTAAATGAAGCTGATTTCTGTTCCTCTTAGTTGTAACCGACTGAAATTCATTGATTATACATTTCTTTACTGGCAATGAAATACATTTTCTTCTCCACAGTTGCAGCAGCTGACTCTCCATCATCCATATCAAACACTGGGGCTGTAGACCAGCCAGGTAAATACAGACCACTGCTACAATACTATTACTACTACTACTACTACTACTAACCATCTGACCCGAACATACACCAGCCAGGTAAATACAGACCACAAACTATTATTATTATTATTATTATTATTATTATTATTAAGAAGAAGAAGAAGAAGAAGAAAATATAGACTCACTATGATTTCACAAGGATGGTTTTCCATGTAAAAACTGGAACATTCAATATGTTATCAACTTATTTGGAATGTCTCACGATGTGTTGCCTTGCAGATGGAGTTGATTCAGCTGATACAAATGGTAAGATGAAGGATTACAAGATCAAGGTCATTTTCTGTCATTATTTGCTGTCATTGTCATTTAGATTTTTTGGTAAAAACTGTATGTAGCAGCCGCTAACCCTAACCCAAGTCAAATTTCCTTTGGGACAATAACGTTTTATTTTAATGTTGATGTTGCAAAGTATCTTGAAATCACAAACCAAAAATTCTTGAAACCAGTCAAAAGGAAATCGTTTTGACTTCTGTCAACCAATCAAGTGACAGTTTGTATTTTCCAGGAAATGGCCGACAGACTGTGTTGACTGACACAAATGGAGGTAGACGTTCATCTCCCATTGAATGATCCATTCACACAAAATGCTCTGAAAACCATACTCCTAGTTTAGTTCATTCCTTAGCGCTTTTCATCATCAGTCATCAATCTGAACTGAAGCTGATTCTACTGTTGACCTCAGTGGAGTGTGTCTGGATCAGAAAACAATCTGAATTCTGTTGGTTTCAACCAAAATGAATTGAATTATTCCATCATCTCTACTGTCTGACTTGCAGGAAGCCGTCCCCCTGTTGCTGATGTCAATGGTGTGACCCTTGACCTGACAGGTAGACTTCTTTTCACCTTCCACCTTCCTTCCATTAGAGCAGTTTGTTTAAAGAAACTAATTACTGTAAATGTCACAACCAACAAAAGACACTCATACTACTCTGGGTTCAGGGGGTATACAGTACTATCAGTGCATTAATCTAAATATAATCATGGACCTGCTATTACCTAATGACAAACACAGTAAACCTTTTTCAATATTTTCTTGCACAACTAAAAAGCGTGTTGTGTCTGTCTCCTCTGCAAATCTAAATCTGTTTAATGTCACTTTTTCTAAAAGAAAAAAAACAAAAAAAACCTGCTACCTGCTACCAGACAGGCAGGATGACGAGAGTTCACGGACCAGCAGGCTTTACTGTATCACAACAACATAAAGCTCTTTCCAGCTTGTGTCTCTTGACTTTCCGTCCGCCCCCCCACCCATATATTTTTTTTTTTTTTCACTCACTCGCTTCACTTTCCTGAAAAAAATCCATTTGTATGACCTTAGCAAACACAGGCAGTGGCAATTAAACCCGCCTCAGGCGAGTGACATCACAGTTCATTGGTTCCAGAACAACAGCTTTTTGGTGCTGGAATGGAACCAACTTTGTGGCCCGAGAACCATTTTTTTAGGTGTCAAGCCCAGAAAGGTTTGAGATTATGAACAGGCTCCAGCATTGGAACGGGAACCATGTTGGTGGAGAAGCAAGTAGCAGAGTTGCTGCCCATCTTCCACCTCTCTCTTCAGGAAACACTACCCTGACCCTTCCTCTTCTAGAAACACTACCCTGACCCTTCCTCTAGAAACACTACCCTGACCCTTCCTCTTCTAGAAACACTACCCTGACCCTTCCTCTAGAAACACTACCCTGACCCTTCCTCTTCTAGAAACACTACCCTGACCCTTCCTCTAGAAACACTACCCTGACCCTTCCTCTTCTAGAAACACTACCCTGACCCTTCCTCTTCTAGAAACACTACCCTGACCCTTCCTCTAGAAACACTACCCTGACCCTTCCTCTTCTAGAAACACTACCCTGACCCTTCCTCTAGAAACACTACCCTGACCCTTCCTCTTCTAGAAACACTACCCTGACCCTTCCTCTAGAAACACTACCCTGACCCTTCCTCTTCTAGAAACACTACCCTGACCCTTCCTCTAGAAACACTACCCTGACCCTTCCTCTTCTAGAAACACTACCCTGACCCTTCCTCTTCTAGAAACACTACCCTGACCCTTCCTCTAGAAACACTACCCTGACCCTTCCTCTAGAAACACTACCCTGACCCTTCCTCTTCTAGAAACACTACCCTGACCCTTCCTCTAGAAACACTACCCTGACCCTTCCTCTTCTAGAAACACTACCCTGATCCTTCCTCTAGAAACACTACCCTGACCCTTCCTCTTCTAGAAACACTACCCTGACCCTTCCTCTAGAAACACTACTCTGACCCTTCCTCTAGAAACACTACCCTGACCCTTCCTCTTCAAGAAACACTACCCTGACCCTTCCTCTTCAGGAAACACTACCCTGACCCTTCCTCTTCTAGAAACACTACCCTGACCCTTCCTCTAGAAACACTACCCTGACCCTTCCTCTTCTAGAAACACTACCCTGACCCTTCCTCTAGAAACACTACCCTGACCCTTCCTCTTCTAGAAACACTACCCTGACCCTTCCTCTAGAAACACTACTCTGACCCTTCCTCAAGAAACACTACCCTGACCCTTCCTCTTCAGGAAACACTACCCTGACCCTTCCTCTTCAGGAAACACTACCCTGACCCTTCCTCTTCTAGAAACACTACCCTGACCCTTACTCTAGAAACACTACCCTGACCCTTCCTCTTCAGGAAACACTACCCTGACCCTTCCTCTAGAAACACTACCCTGACCCTTCCTCTTCTAGAAACACTACCCTGACCCTTCCTCTTCTAGAAACACTACCCTGACCCTTCCTCTAGAAACACTACCCTGACCCTTCTTCTTCAGGAAACACTACCCTGACCCTTCCTCTTCAGGAAACACTACCCTGACCCTTCCTCTTAGCACTTGTCTATTTGTTTTATTTGTTTAAATAAAAACAAGTGGGTAGATAACTTACTTACTTATTGTAAGTCTACTAAATGACTGGAATGCAATGTGTCCTACAAATAGTTTAATCTAGATTTAAAAGATTATGAAACAAAAAAATCTAATACAAAACCTCAGAGTGCATCTGCACTGCATTACCCATCCAACTAAAACACCCTGATAAAATGGAAGGTTCTGGTTTGTACCAAGCGGAGACAGCAGCACCCAAACCTGAACCTCCTGACAAACCTAACACACCTAATGTTGGTTTCACCTCTAATTAGCATCCTGGTTCCCTGGATCAAAATGTACTACTCTCTTGTGTCTTATTCTTATCTGTATTCTGTGCTCCTTGCTATCATTAAGGTTTCATCTAAACTAATCATCATCTATAATCTTGGAATAGATGAAAGTATTGAAAGGGATTGGTATCAATAAAATCGGATCAATGTCCATAACCAGACAGAGCTGGAAATGATGGACCTGCCCAAACTCCATTAGCTATATGTTACTAAGAAAACCTTTTCTCTTCCCCGATCACCACTGCTTCAAAACATTCACCAAGTTCACTGTTAACAAAAATCACAGCACTGTATGTTTGAGAAGTAAATATCTACAGCAAGGTAATTCAATATTTCATCTCCTCACTGCTTCCTCAGGGCCTCATCCAGGTTTTGGCGTTGACGTTTCCCACATAGCAGGTAGGTTAGTCTGGTTAAACTAACACATTACCATTAGTCTATTAGTCAACATTAGTTTACACCTACATGATGAAAAGCATCCTAAACATTGAAAAAGTATACTTTTGTACACTTTATAATGTTTTTGATTTAAAAAAAACAAAAAAACATTTAGAAATATGTTATTAAAATGTTATTTAATTTAATCAAATTATTGCAAAAAGTAGAATCACAAAATGGAATTTCATACATGAGTCATTTTTTATGGCCATATTTTGTTTTGATGTATTTAATATGTTTTAAATTATCTAATCATCAATTTATTATACAGTGTCTATTTTTTATTATTCTATTTTTATTCACATTAAAGCACATATCATATTTTGATACATCACATTTGGTCCTCTGTGTTCCACGGGAGGAGCCACATCCAGCAGTGATGTTCTGGTTTTTACTGTGTTTTTCTAGCAGTGACAGACAGTGTGGTTTCTCTGAATGATCTTCAAACCCATGGCCTTCAGTCTGATTTGACAGGTAGGACACTCAACACTGGATTATTAATCCACTGGATTATCTGCTGCCATGGAAACACAACATGGCATTTATGACATGAACACAAAACTAATTTAGAAGTCAGATAGATAAAACGTTTATTTTTTAACCTACCTACTTACCTAACTAACTAACTAACTAACTAACTAGATACCTACCTACTTATCTAATTACATACGTACATACCTACCTACCTGACAGACTAACTAGCTTACTAGCTAACTCCCTTTCTACCTACCTACCTAACCAGTGGCGTTTTTATCTGTAAAAAAAAATGGTGGGGCACCAACCACTTCAATAGATAGGCTACATACCAGGAACACCACAGTACTCTCTTAAACACATCAGACAGTGTCTTGCTTCTAGCAGGAGACAGACAGAGAGAGAGAGAGAGAGAGAGAGAGAGAGAGAGAGAGAGAGAGAGAGAGAGAGAGAGAGAGAGAGAGAGAGAGAGAGAGAGAGAGAGAGAGAGAGAGAGAGAGAGAGAGAGATAATTACCACTGTCACAAGCCTAAATTAAGAATGTAATATTTAAGAGAACAGCAAAGAGCTCAACAGTCAACAGTAAACACCACTGAGGCCACAACGAAGCGCACACAACTTTTTAGGGGTACAGATCCATTCTATGACAACAACCTTAATAGAGAAGCATGGACACACTCGTCACCATCTATATCAATCGATCCAGCACAACATCATGGCCAATGCACGGACCGGCACCACTAAGGCAGGATGATAAATATGCTTCACTTACCAAAGCTGAGGGCTCACTTGAAGAGGAAGGCGGCATGGCGGTTCTTCCTCTGGGCAAACTTATCGATGACTTTGGGGATGAAGTCATGTAACGTTGCTGCTGAATCAACTGGTTTACGGTGGATAGCATGGCCAATGCGTTGAGTCGCGGCTGTCCCATGGTATTGCGAGTGAAAGGCACCAAGGCGCTTTACTTCCAATTTCTCCGCCAAATTAGTTTCAAAGTCTCAGAGTTTCAACCCTGTGCTCGAGTATGTAATCCACTTGGTTCATTTGCTCAGTTAGTTGGCGTTAGCTAAGCTAAGAAAGTCTCCCCTCTTCTTACCGACTAATGTTCGAGCCAGACAGAGATAACCAATCAACTCTTCAATATCAGATGACGCTGTAGTGGCTCCGGGCTGTCAGCCACACTACACCAAATTCGTGTGATCTATTTGAATACGCTAACACTCTGAGCATGCGCATTCCTGTTTCCCCTTGTACAATAAACATTGCATTGTGGGAGAGGGGCTAGCCCCACGAGGCCTGCGGACAAAATCGGGAGAACGCAGTCTGAAGCAGCAAGGCAGGGACTAAAATCCTAATATACAATTTAGGAAGATGCAATATTCATAGATAACAGATTATAGCAGATAAAAAGATTATTATCTGCTATAATTTTCTTATTAACATCATTTGTTTGCACAGGTCTTTCTGTGACAGCAGGTGGGGCTGTGCCTAATGACCAGTTGCCACTGTACCTACCTACCTAACTAGTTAACTAGATACCTACCTATCTATTAATTACCTAACAAACTAGATGCCTATCTACCTATCTGAGTACATACATACCTACCTACCTAACTAACTAGTTAACTAGATACCTCCCTATTTAATTACCTACCTACCTCACTAACTAACTAGTTAACTAGATACCTACCTATTAATTACCTAACTAACTAGATACCTACCTATTAATTACCTAACTAGTTAACTAGATACCTCCCTATTTAATTATCTACCTACCTCACTAACTAACTAGGTAACTAGATACCTACCTACCTACCTATTAATTAACTAACTAAGTAACTAGATACATACCTATCAATTACCTAACGAACTAGTTAACTAGATACCTACCTATTAATTACCTAGCTAACTAACTAGTTAACTAGATATCTATCTCCCTATTTAATTATCTACCTACCTACCTCACTAACTAACTAGGTAACTAGATACCTACCTACCTATTAATTACCTACCTAACTAACTAGTTAACTAGATACCTACCTATTAATTATCTACCTACCTCACTAACTAACTAGGTAACTAGATACCTACCTACCTATTAATTACCTACCTAACTAACTAGTTAACTAGATACCTACCTATTAATTATCTACTTACCTCACTAACTAACTAGGTAACTAGATACCTACCTACCTATTTATTACCTAACTAACTAACTAGTTAATTTGATACATACCTATCAATTACCTAACTACTAACTAGTTAACTAGATACCTACCTATTAATTACCTTCCTAACTAGTTAACTAGATACCTACCTACCTATTAATTACCTACCTACATAACTAACTAGTTAACTAGATACCTACCTATTAATTACCTACCTACCTAACTATTAATTACATGCATATCTACTCTATGGTGAAAAACAAAAAAACAATGGTGATGATGATGATGATGATGATGGTGTTGGTGTTAGTGTTGATGATGGTGATGGTGTTGGTGATCATGAGGATGATCATGATGGTGATGATGATGTGATGGTGTTGGTGATCATGATGATGATCATGATGGTGATGATGTGATGGTGTCGGTGATCATGTTGATGATGGTGTTGGTGATCATGATGATGATCATGATGGTGATGATGATGTGATGGTGTTGGTGATCATGTTGATGATGGTGTTGGTGATCATGATGATGATCATGATGGTGATGATGATGTGATGGTGTTGGTGATCATGTTGATGATGGTGTTGGTGATGATGATGGTGATGGTGTTGGTGATGTGATGATGATGGCGACATAATAGATGTTATCATTTTAACAGGTGGAGCAGAGTCAGTAACTGGCCTTCACATTGACCTCACAGGTAAGACAGACAGACAGACAGACAGACAGACAGATAGATAGATCTCTAACGCAATATCTATACTGATTGGTTGCAGCGTCGGGTCTTGGACTGGGACATGATGTCACAGGTAAGACTGGTTACTATGACAACCACATCATTAAGACTTAACAAGATTTAACAAGCTTGTCACACAACTATAACCTGTCACATGACCATTACATGTCACATAATCATAACCTGTCACATGGCCACATCCTGTCACATGACCATGTTATGTGTTACGGTGCAGGTGACCCCTCCTCCCCTGTACTCCTGCATACAGAGTCTCCAGACCACAGCACCTTCACACACACACTGCATTCAGGTATGCCCCTGTGTGTGAGTGGGTGAGTGGGTGAGTGAGTAATCGAGTGGGTGAGTGAGGGGTAAGTGAGTGAGTGAGTGATTGGGTGAGTGAGTGGGTGAGTGAGTGAGTGAGAGTGATTGGGTGAGTGAGTGAGTGGGTGAGTGAGTAAGCGAGTGGGTGAGAGGGATAAGTGAGTGAGTGAGTGAGTGATTGGGTGAGTGGGTGAGTGAGTGGGTGAGTGAGTGAGGGGTAAGTGAGTGAGTGGGTGGGTGAGTGAGTGAGTGAGGGAGTGAGTGAGTGAGTGATGGAGTGAGTGGGTGAGTGAGTGAGGGGTAAGTAAGTGAGTGAGTGAGTGGGTGAGTGAGTGAGTGAGTCAGTGAGTGAGTGGGTAAGTGAGTGAGTGAGTGGGTGGGTGAGTGAGTCGGTGAGTGAGTGAGTGAGTCGGTGAGTGAGTGGGTAAGTGAGTGAGTGAGTGGGTGAGTGAGTGAGTGTGTTTGTTTGTTTTACTCTCTCCACGTGTAAATCATCCAGTGGATTTTCAGTTCCAGGAGAATACTCCCAGACAGATGTGGTTACCACAGCAACAGATATGAGCACAGACACAGGTAAGACTGACCTCCAACATGGCTGACAGTCCAGTGTTGCCTACTGACAAGTCAGTGATCAAAGGTGTTGTTAAACGTCTGTGTATTTTTATAGTTACAGCAGATCCACCAGCAACTGTACTGGATTCCAGTAAGTGATGTCTCCTCTCTACGGGTCCTCTACCAGCCTCAACCTGAACACACAGAGCTCATGTGCATCCTCACCTCAGTAACCTCAATGACATGATGATGTATATCCTGTTGCTAGGGCCAGTGTATCAAATCAAATCAAACTTTATTGATAGTGTTGTACATATTAAAAGAACATCAGAAATTACATGAGAAATACCTCACAATAGTGAGATAGAAAGATATAAAAGAGAAAACAATGAGAGGATAAAAACATGAAGAAAATGATAATATTTTTTAAATTATATATAAACTTTTATATAAGCATCCTATTGTAAAAGGTACGTTTTAAGATGCTATTTATGGGTATGTCCACGGACTGTGGACTAACCCATCAGATCCCCAGGCAGGCTTTTCCAGAGGTACGGCCAATAAAACTGAAAGCTACAGGTAGTAGTGTTCTCCCTTGGTACAACTAAAAGGCCCATGCCAGAGGATTTGAGGGGAATGCAGGACACATACCTTAAAAACATGTCAGACATGTATTGAGGTGCGCGTGATTTAAAAACCAATAAGACGATTTCAAAATCAATCCTAAAACAAACACACAACCAGTCTCTAAAACAGGTGTATATTATATTATGTTCTCTCCTTCTGGTCTTAGTAACACGAGCTGCAGAATTTTGGACTGGCTGCAGTTTCCGTAAAGATTTCTTGGGAAGACCAGGCAGGAGAGAATTGCCGTTATCAAGTCTATCCATGTGTTAATGTCATCAATGCACTTAAATAATTTGTCAGTGGGGATAACATCATCAGGAGACTCAGAGATATATAATTGTGTATTATCAACATAGCTGTAGAAGTCAATCCTCTGTCTCCTGATGATGTTACCGAGGTGTCGTATATATAAATTGAACAGTACAGGGCCCAAAATTGATCCCTGGGGGACACCACAATGGATCTCTATCTATCTATAGACAGAAAGATCACTCCTAAAACCAATTTAGAACTGAGCCAGAGAGGCCAAGCCAATCACGTAACCTATAATGTATGCTGTATATCCGGTTGCTAGGGCCTGTGTATGATAATATTTTCTGTCTGCACAGTGTGTGTTAAGGTGTGTTTTGATGTGTGTGTGTTAATGTATATGTGTGTGTGTGTGTGTGTGTGTGTGTGTGTGTGTGTGTGTGTGTGTGTGTGTGTGTGTCCATACAGGTCATCCTACTGTGACAGAACACACACGGATGGCTGGTAAGTTCCATGGAAGTTTCTCAAGTTTACATCATTATCCAGTCTAGAATCTGTGTAAAACCCTATTCTAAAACCAGTCTAGAACCAGTTTAACACCAGTCTAAAACCAGTCATGAGCCTGTCAACAACCACTCCTGAACAAGTCTAATACCAGTTTACATCCAATCTACACCCAGTCTAGAACCAATTCGCAACCAGTCTAGAACCATTCTAAAAAACAGTTAACAAGCACTCCAAAAACCAGTTTACAAGCAGTCTAGAACCAATCTAAAACCAGTAACAACAAGTCCTGAACCAGTATAAAACCAGTTTGGAACCAGTCCAGCACCAGTCTAAAACCAGTTTGCAACCAATCTAGAACCAGGTTGCAATCAGTCTAGAACCAGGTTGCAATCAGTCTAGAACCAATTTAGAACCAATTTAAAACCAGTTTAAAGCCAGTTTAAAACATGGTCTATGACCATTCTAAAACCAGCCTAGAACCAATCTAGAACCATTCTACAAGGTTAAGATTCAGGGTTCAGGGGTTATGGTTTGGGTTAAGGGTTGTGGTTGGCGTTTGGGGTTCTAGCAGACCTGAGATCAGGTGCTGAAAGCTTCTTCTTTCTCTTCTCTTGGTTCTGCTTGTTCCCTCCAGGTTCAGCCACTGAACAGTACAACCCATCTGGTCAGGGTCCTGAAGGTACGTATTAACACACCCTGACCCTTGACCCCTTACCATCTATATTAACCCCTAACCTCCAACCACTATCCTAGCTTTAACATACAGCCCATCTAGTCATGTTCTCACTCTGACCCCTGACCCCTAAATTAACCCTAACCCTTACTATGACCCCTGATCCCCTGTACTAATACACACCCTAACCCTGACCAGTAGTTCTCCAGCCATGGTCTAATCGCTACAGCAGCACATTACATTAACTAGTTCCTTCTGTCTGGTTGAAGGTGTGTTAACAAGTAAAGGAGCTGCTGTATTGGTTGGTTGGAAAACACTGTTCCATACTAACATTAGACCAATTGTAATGTACAACCCATCTGGCCAAGGTACTGGGGTTGAATACTGATCTGAGCACAACACTCTCAACCAGAAATCTAACTAGTCCCCAGTACAGGTCCTATTGTAACCCTGGTTCTATTATAGTCCTGATTCTATTGTAGTGCAGGTCCTAAATCTAATAATAATAATACATTTTATTTTGACCGCACTTTTTATTGCACAAAAATAGCTAACAGAGAAAAAGTAAAATAAGTAATAAGATGCATAAAACAAACAGAATTAAAATCAAGTTTAAGAAGGCCTTGTTAAAAAGGTTTTTAGGCATTTTTCAAAAGCACCCAGGTGCTGTGGTGCCCTCAGGTGGTCAGGGAGGGAGTTGCAGAGGCAGCCGAGCAGAAGGCCTGATCCCTCCATGGTGTGGAGCTTGGTCGTGGGGGTATGGAGGAGCCAGCTGTTGCTTGACCATAGGTTACGTTTGGGGTTATGGGTGTCAGCATTTCCTTGAGTCAGGGTGAGGCTATGAACTTTCACATTTTATGGGGGAAAATGAACCCAAATGTTTTCCCAAAGTATAAATAAATTAAAAAAATATAAATATATATTTCTAGTAGTTACAGTTATATATATAGTTACTATTAGTACTAGTTATACCATTAGTATTATGAGTACTAGTATCAATATTTTTTGCTGTGTCCACCCAGCTGTCACCTTGGTGACACCACGGTGTTAGCAGCCCCGCCCCCCTCCCAGTCCCCCAACACCTGCACTATGCTATATATCTGTATTATTTGCACTACGTATGCCGTTGTACCATATTTTTTTGATTTTGTACCGTTAATACTGCCATTATTGTTCATACTGTACATATCTAGAGTATTCATTTCACACGGTTCATACTGTCAATATTGTCCATACTGTATATATTTTAGCATATTCATATCCATCCCTTACTGTGTATTTAATATATTTATATTACAACTATACATATGTACATACTCTGCACTTTACTGATATTTGCACTTCTGGTTAAATGCCAAACTGCATTTTGTTGTCTCAGTAGTTGTACTCAGTGCAATGACAATAAAGTTGAATCTAATCTAATCTAATCTAATTAGTTGATTACCCAATTTCCCCAAAGGGATCAGACAAATTGACTCTAATCTAATCCAAACTGGCCTACTGTGATTGTTCAAACTGGCTGAGTTACAGCCAGGAGTTGCCATTGGACATCACTGGCCTGATCTGCAGCCTATTGGCCACATCAGTCATGTGATGAATGCTATTCAGCTGCATCCAACATGGTCATGTGATGAATGTGATAGTAGTCTGATAGAAATTGTCCTTTCCCCTCCCAGGTGCAGAAAATGTGGAACTGGAGGATACCTGCTGACTTCCACATCAAGCCTCGAGTTCGATTCCTGCGCTACCGATTTCAGTGTACTGACCAATCCGCATGGTCGAGGAAGTCAGATCCCGCCCACTAGCGATAGGCTCCGCCCACTAGTGACCGGTAGCGGCTGTGTTGGCGTTGAACTATTTAAAAAGCTGACTTGTTTATAGGCATCCTGTACTGATCTGGTGTATTTTGTGTTAGAAAAGACAATGTTGTAACAGACTCATCGTCCGTCTTCTCTGTGGAAAAAAAACATTTGTTGTATAAAATTTTCCACCAAATCTCTGTGAAGGTTTGGTTATTCTGACTTTGTGCTGATTTACCAGACAGAATGTGACAACTTCCATTTCACTGTCAGGGTTTGTACATTGTTAAATGTATGTGGTTTTAAAGTAATCTTCTACATTAAAAGTAACATCTATTTTGAACATCAAACTGAAACACTGTCCTGGATGTTACCTACTCTCTGTCCAGAACAAGGTACAGAACTCTATGAGAGATCAGGACCAGGACTGATCCAGAAGCCCATGAAGGAGCATCAGGATCAAATATCTAGTCAGTCTTTACAAATAAGTTATCCCATTGACTAAATATCTAGTCAGTCCCTACGACTAATAATTTATCACACTAACATCCTGTCAGGTTTGTGGTAAATGACCGACAATGTTCTCCTGCTAGAACATTCACATCATTGTTGTGCCTGAGGAAATATTCTACAGATGAGGACCACAAGGAGACCAGGCATTTCATTCTAAACAACCAGGTTTAATTGGAACACATCACACACAAAAATATTGTTGGTAACGGAGCTGATTCAGCCACAACAGGCTGTTGGGAAGGAAGACAGGAGCTGAAGGCATCTGAACTGTACATCCTAGTCAGAATATACTTCATATCAGATTCATTGTTACTAAAAACCTTTATTATATTACATTAATATATATATTGCTATGCAGGGCAAAAGCATATAAGTATCATCTTAATGATTAAATCTGATTTGTACAGACGTCCTGACAGGAGATTCATTCAGAATACAGACATGAGCAAAACATAAAACCTGGACAACCAGGACCAACTGATGAATCCTGATCTAATCCAGAAAAACAACAATTTAACACTTGTTTGTTTAATGATAACAAAGTGATACAGTAACACTTTAAAATGGCTTCAAAACTAGTTGAAACTGGGCATAGCAGGATAGCTGAACCTCCTTAAACCAGTCATTAACTAGCAAAGCTCAAGAACAAAAGAACAAAAAGATGAAAAGATCAAGTAAAACAAGAGGAGGAAGTAGGTCGATGATTGGGAGGTTATTATAGATAGTCTTTTTCTAGAAGAACCTCTGGATAATACATAGTTTCTTGAAGGTACTTAATGACCTGCTGATTGGGAACTGTGTTCATCATCCATTACAACCTCCAACCTCCAACCCTCCAGCCTCCCTCAGGGCCATCCACAGAGACTAGTTGTGTTTTAACCAGGTTGATGATAATCATGTTCCTTTAAAGACCAACATGTCACAACTCTATGTGGCTCTGCAGAAACCCTAACTATGACCAGTCATATATAGACAGTTAGTCCAGGTTGGACCAGTCATATATAGACAGTTCCTCATCATTTATTTATTTATTCTCGAATGGACAGTTGAGGTTACCCTCATTTACAATGTCGCCGAGATTTACAGGCATTTCAATATGCAAATCTAGAACAATTAGTAATAAAATAAAGAAATCAGTTTACATTAAAAACATATAAGACATCATAAAAACAGGTCAAAACTAAATACAATTGCATACTGTTGCCGGCAGGTCTGCAATTCAATTTCTAAATCGTCCATGTGATATAAAGGAATCAATCTTCAGCGTGAGTTAGTCCAGGTTGGACCAGACCCATATATAGACAGTTAATCCAGGTTGGACCAGTCATATATAGACCGTTAATCCAGGTTGGACCAGACCCATATATAGGCAGTTAGTCCAGGTTGGACCAGACCCATATATAGACAGTTAATCCAGGTTGGACCAGTCATATATAGACCGTTAATCCAGGTTGGACCAGACCCATATATAGGCAGTTAGTCCAGGTTGGACCAGACCCATATATAGACAGTTAATCCAGGTTGGACCAGTCATATATAGACCGTTAATCCAGGTTGGACCAGACCCATATATAGGCAGTTAGTCCAGGTTGGACCAGACCCATATATAGACAGTTAGTCCAGGTTGGACCAGACCCATATATAGACAGTTAATCCAGGTTGGACCAGACCCATATATAGGCAGTTAGTCCAGGTTGGACCAGACCCATATATAGGCAGTTAGTCCAGGTTGGACCAGACCCATATATAGGCAGTTAGTCCAGGTTGGACCAGACCCATATATAGACAGTTAGTCCAGGTTGGACCAGACCCATATATAGACAGTTAGTCCAGGTTGGACCAGACCCATATATAGACAGTTAATCCAGGTTGGACCAGTCATATATAGACCGTTAATCCAGGTTGGACCAGACCCATATATAGACAGTTAGTCCAGGTTGGACCAGTCATAGATAGTTAGTCCAGGTTGGACCAGACCCATATTTAGACAGTTAGTCCAGGTTGGACCAGAGCCTTTCAAGTTTTCCACATTTTGTTATGTTTCAGACTCAACTCAAAATGGATTAATTTTTTTCTCATCAGTCTACACACAATACTCCACAATGACAAAGCAAAAACAGGTTTTTGGAGTGTTTTGTTAATTTATTAAAAATAAAAGACTGAAATATCCCATTTACAGAAATATTCAGACCCTTTGTTATGACACTCACTATTGAGCGCTGGTGCATCCTACTTCTATCAATGGTCCTTGAGATGCTTCTACAACTTGATTGGATCCACCTGTGCCTAACTGAATTCACTGGACATAATTAGGACAGGCCCACACCTGTCTATATCAGGTCTCACAGTTGATGGTGTATGTCAGAGTGAAAAGCAAGTCATGAGGTCGACAGAATTGTCCGTAGACCGCAAGACAGGATTGTGTCAAGGCATGGTGTGTGGAGGAAACCAGGCACTGAGCATCACCTTGTTAATACCATCCCACGGTGGTCGCAGCATCATGCTGTGGGGATGTTTTTCTGAGACAGGGACTGGGAAGCTAGTCAGGATAGAGGGAAAGATAGATGCAGAATAATAGAGAGCAATCCTGAGTAAAAACCTTTTCCAGAGTGGTCAGGATCTCAGGCTGGGGCGAAGGTTTACATGTCAACAAGACAACAACCTGAAGCATACCACCAAGAAAACACAGGAGTGGCTTCAGGAAAGCGAAACCCTAAACCCAATAGAGGATCTCTGGACAGATCTGAAAATGGCTGTGCACCGACGCTTCCCATCCAACCTGGTTGAGCTTGAACGATTCTGCCAAGAAGAATGGGAGAAACTCCCAAAAGAAAGGTTTGCCAAGCTTGTAGGATCGTTTCCAAGAGGACTTGAGGCTGTCATTGCTGCCAAAGGTGCTTTAACCAAGTACTAGTTGAAGGGTCTGAATACTTCTGTAAATGGGATATTTCAGTCTTTTATTTTCAATAAATTAACAAAACACTTTTTGCTTTGTCATTGTGGAGTATTGTGTGTAGACTGAAGAAAAAAATGAATTGAATCCATTTTAAGATGAGTGAAACAAAGTGTGGACAATTTGAAAGCATCTGAAAACTTTCTGTATGCACTATATATACAGTTAGTCCAGGTCAGACCAGAGCCATATATAGTGAGAGTACAGTACAGGGTTTTGCTGGCTGTAGATATGCCCTTAACATCACCATGGCAACAGTCTGTTACAATAACAAGAGTATGACTATGGAGCCAACATGGCTGACAGTGTTGATGTTATACCTACAGAAACTAGCTTGGCTGGATAGAGGTCAGTCTGGGTTGGTGGCTGGGAGGTTAGAGGTCAGAGGTCAGTCTGGGTTGTTGTGGGGAGGTGGCTACGAGGTTAGAGGCCAGGAGGTCAGAGGTCAGTCTGGGTTGTTGTGGGGAGGTGGCTACGAGGTTAGAGGCCAGGAGGTCAGAGGTCAGTCTGGGTTGTTGTGGGGAGGTGGCTGGGAGGTCAGAGGTCAGTCTCCAGGTCAGTGTGGTTTGGGAGGTCAGAGGATGTGAGCAGGGAGATGGTAGATTGGTCATCGTTGAAATATGACTCCCCCTCCAACTCCAGCAGCGTGGGCAGGTCAGCACCACCCTCCCCCACACCGACTGGTTCAGTCATCAGCATGGGTGTGGCCATGTACTGCACCAGCTGCTTCCCTGGACCAATCAGAGAGAAGAATGAGGGCCAGCAGTAAACACAACAACAATCCATCCATCCTTCTATTAGACAGATAATTTATTGACCAGATCAATACATTGCTAGTGTGTGTGTGTGTGTGTGTGTGTGTGTGTGTTACCTGTGTTGGTAGAGTTGTTGTCTGTTGCTTTAGGAGTCTCTGGAGAGAGCAGCTAGGAGGAGACGGTGGCATCAGTATAACAAACAGAGGTACACTTCAGTCTGAACAAATCATACGTGACCTGAATACCTGAACACTCCATTTGCGTGTTCATGCGCCACATTGAGGGGATCAAAGCAACTAGCGGGGAGTGGGAGGGGCTATAAAACCCTCCAACAGCGAGTGTACACTGATGTGAGTGAGAGTGTGTATGGGTGAGTCTCCTATCTGTTCCAGGCTGCAGCTCAGCAGAGTTGGCTCTCTGTGAGTAGCCCCTCCCTCTCTGAGTAGCTCCTCCCTCTCTGAGTAGCTCCTCCCAAGGTTACTCCCGTTTATTCCTATAAGGTTTTGTGGGAGTTTTTCCTTGTCCTCTGTGAGGGTCTAAGGCTGGGGGATGTCGTGTACTAACCATTTATTGTTTCACATGTTGGCTGTGAAGCCCTTAGAGACTGGAACGGTGGTTAAGGGCTGTACAAATAAATGTGATTTGATTTCCTGCCGATTTAAAATATTCCCTTATTTCAGTTTATTTTTCCTGGGCAAATTATCACTTGCAAAGTAGAGCTAGTAGAGTATCAGTCTTGGGGTCGTGGGTTCAAGCCCCACGTAGTGTGGGCTACCACCTTTGTAAGTCGCTAAATGATTAATGTAAAATGTTTCATAATGATAACGTATCCCTTAATATGACCTACTGAATTCATCTATGTATTAACATTACTGTGAATGGTGACACACAAAGTGCCATTGGTTGGCTTCACTTGCATGAAATGTGGTGTGATTGTAAATAGAGGCCCAATCCCAATTCACCCCCTCGCCCTTCCCCTCCGTTTTACGCATTCACGTGTAGGGGTAGGGTGTCTAATTCTTGTTGGGATCGAGGGGTAGGGCGAAGGTCTGGGACTACATGGCCCTCCAAACGGAGGTTTTTCAGAGGCACACTACAAACCGCGTCCGTTTACGTAACCGCTATCGACGACTACTGATGCCATATCAGGGTCTTGAAGGGTTGTCCCATTTCATAGGGGAAGTGAGGGGCACTCGAAAACAAGGGGCAGGGGTAAAAATAAGAAATGGGATTGGGCCAAAGGCTTTTCTAGGCACCAATCACAGCAAAACATATTTTAAACAATACGTAGGCATGTGCACCAAATTTCATGAAATTCTATCAATCATATGAGATATATTTTTGAAATATGTGGCGCCCCCTATAGGTCAATTTTAACATGATTTTGCACTTTATACTTAACATATCAAGAAAAAAAATAAAAATAAAAATTTGGTATGGATCTCTCAAATATTTAAAAAGGCTTAGGGGACATTTTTTAAAATAAGTGTCTTTTGGAAATTGGAAGCTTTCATTTTTAATTATAGCTCCCCCTAATGGCAAGTTTATTTTTTATTGGGAAGCATGTGGGATTGTGCATGTCCACCTTGAGTTAGAACACCCACACCGAAGAGCCCCTAGCCCACATGTTTCATTCACATTATGAAATACACATTTTTGGACTATGCCCTCTACAGGCCATTTTTAATGCTTTTGGGCACATGTTTTTTTTGGGCCTTTTGTGTTGATTGGACAAAAGGTCAATGAGTCATGGACAATTTTGTGTTAGGCCACACCCTATTACAAATTCATTGTGTTGGCCAGATTTTCATCACATTGGGCCAGATTATATTGCGTTGGTGTATCTAGGTCCCCTTTGGCTGTGTACCAAATTTGGTGTTGATGGGTAAAAAAATGTAAAACTTTTAAAAATACAAATTAGCAAAAAAATAATAAACAAAATTACATTTAAAAAAAAAATCGGACGATGAAAAACGTTAAAAAATAGCGCCACCATCTGGCTGATTGTGGTCAGATTTCTTGGGAAGCATTTGCACATGAATATCATATATCTGTTCCTAGGATGTTTCATCTCACGTCAGCAGCAGAAGATGAAGAAGAACGTTTCAGCCCGACAAGCTTGAAACCCCAATAATAAACCAACACAAATCATGATTTGAGTTAGGGTTCAGTGTGTAGTGAGTGTAGTGTTCATAGTGTGTAACTCACAGTGTCCAGGCTGTCCAGATCAAAGTCTCCACTGAGACCAGAGGAGCTGAAAAACTGAAAAACACACAGTTCATATCACAGTTCATATCACACAGTTCATATTGGTGCTTCTGTCTCTGTCTCTCTCTCACCTCTAACAGAGGGGAGGAGTCAAAACTGAAGGTCTGGGAGTTGAGAATGCTCTGGAGGTTTTCTAGACCGCTGTCGATGGTCTCTACATGGTCTGACAGCTCCGCCCTGAGAGACAGACAGGTAGGCATAGGTAAGCAGCGAGACAGGTAGGGAGAGAGACAGACAGGTACATAAAGGTAAGAGCAGAACCAGGGGCTGAGCGTGTAACACCAACAGCTTCCATGTTTTCTTAAAAGGGAGTTTTTTGTTGACCTCTGTGAGGGTTCAAGGTCAGGGGTCATCGTGAAGCACGTTGAGACTGCAACTGTGATTAAGGGCTGAACAAATATATTTGACTTTGATTTCAACACTTACCTTTCAATACAGGCAACACTCAGACACTTTTGGTGTGGTCTGGCTGGGCTGGGGACAGGACTCTGAGCAGGGGGACTGGATTGGTTGGGTGAGGCTGGTAGGAGGGGCCCAGTGGTGGAGAGGCCCATAGCAAAGGCGGGATTGGCTACAGCAGACAGAGACAGGAGCTTCAATTACATTTCAAGAAATGACATTTCTTAATGGTTCTGCCATCTCTGACTGGGAATCAAACTCTCAGCGTATCCTCTCCTCTACAGACTGGAATAACCTTTAAAATCACACCAGGAACCAAACCCGGGACCAGAATCAGCCATGGGACCAGATACACTAATTGAGTAGTAAGGTGGGATGTCAGTGAAAGCACTACCTGTTCTGGCGCTACATACAACTTCATCGGTCCTCTCTCCCTTCCTCTTCTCCCTCTACACATCAGACTTCACCCACAACACCAGCAGCTGTCATCTCCAGAAGTTCTCTGACGACTCAGCCATTGTTGGCTGTGTGTCTGAGGGGAATGAGCTGGAGTACAGGTCAGTCATCATGGACTTTGTGGACTGGTGTGAGCGTAACCACCTGTGCTTAAACACCAGTAAGACGAAGGAGATGGTGATTGACCCCCGGAGGAAGGCACCACCCCTCACCCCGGTGAACATCCAGGGCTTGGACATAGAGATGGTGGACAGTTTTAAGTACCTGGGTGTTCACCTCAACAATAAACTGGACTGGACACACAACACTAACGCCCTGTACAAGAAGGGCCAAAGTGGCCTCCACCTTCTGAGGAGACTGAGGTCCTTTGGTGGACGCGGGCCCCTGCTACGGACCTTCTATGACTCTGTGGTAGCTTCTGCTATTCACTACGCTGTGGTCTGCTGGGGAGCGGGCAGCACTGACCGGGACAGGAAGAGACTGAACAAGCTGGTCAGGAGGGCCAGCTCTGTCCTGGGCTGCCCACTGCCCTCTGTGGAGGAGGTGGGTGAGAGGAGGATGTTAGCCAAGCTGACCTCCATCAGGGACAACACCTCTCACCCACTGCATCAGACAGTGGAGGCCCTGAGCAGCTCCTTCAGCGGCAGACTCCGTCACCCTCAGTGTAGGAAGGAGCTACCGCAGGTCCTTCATCCCCACCGCTGTTAGACTGTTCAACTCAACAGTCTAGTCCTCATCTTTCCTCCCTGATATAGAACTGTGCAATACCCCCCCCCCCCAACAACCAGTCAATCATCTCCCCCTCCACCACCTTGTAAATATGTATATAGCCATAGCAATATATTATAGGCCTACAGTCTCTCCCATAATACACTTTTTGTTATTTAAGCTGCATACAGTCTTTTAATATTTAATTTGTTAATACTCCTTGTTTATCTTTTTCTTTTTCTTATGGCACTCTATTGTTTGCACACTTGGTTTTTTTTGCACTATATTGTCTATTCTATTCTGTTTTCTATTGTTGTGAGCTGCCATAACACGTGAATTTCCCCACAGCGGGATCAATAAAGTCTATCTTATCTTATCTTATCACATCCTGGACACAGTTAAAACATGTAAACAGGAATTTCTGGTAAGATATCACTAAAGTTCTTCAATCTGATGCTGAAGAACACACCAGGAAGTGGAAGTCTTGGGGGCAGGATTGTTCAAACAGAGAAAAGGCTAGCTGCTCCCGCCTACCAATCACATGGCGCAATACATTAAATGACATTAGTCTCCTACATGGTAGTAGATTGGCTGTAGAGGGCTTCTGGATGGGGTTGGTCTCCTATCTGGAAGGTGATTGGCCGTAAAGGGGATGCTGCTGCAGCTAGTCTCGTACCTGATAGGGGATTGGCTGTTGAGAGGTTGTGAGCGGGGTGTATCTCATTTTCCTGCAGTATAGAGTTGATGAATGTGGTGGGAGAAAGGGGCGTGTCTATAGGTGTAGTTCCACCCTCCAGAACAGGACACGCCTCCTCCACCTCAGGACTGGACGGCTCCTCCTTGACATGGACCAATGAGCTTTCTCTGCAGCAGGAAAAAGGAAGTGGGTGGGCTGTTAGCGACTGATTACAGCTCAATCCCATTCCACCCCCTAAGCCCTCGCCCAACTAGGGGGAGTGGGAGGGGCTATAAAGCCTCCAACAGCGAGCCATGCAGACTCACAACACGATGGAAGAGCACCACAAATATCATGATGGAGGAAACCATCATTTTCTTTGTGGCATTTTTATCAACTATTATCAAAGTCATGGGATGTGTTGAATACTTTAAATATGTCAAACGTAAAAACATCCGTTCGTCCTCGTTCACCTGACATGTAGAATACCATGATACACACAGCGCTGCCGAAACCAAACACACCACTTTAATGTGCTCATTGTTTTGTGGATGGATGCATTAGCAAGCAACTCATCCAGATGAGAGAACATGGATACGGAGCTGATTGGCAAGTAAGGCTCTCTGTAGCCATGGTGACTGCTATTTCCTGTTTCCGCTGGAGAGTGGCGAGGGCGTCCCACAGTTTAGACAGCTTTCATACGGCGTGACACTCGGTAGTGGAGAGAGACCAAAAGGGAAAGGGGGTTCCTTTCAAATTAGACAGGAGAATGTAGGCTGCTCATTGGCTGCTCAACTAGTCACCTGACCCATATGGAAATACCAGATTCAAATCTCAATTTAGTAGACTTGCTGTAATGACCTTTATTCACTGTCTTTGACTTGTATTGATTTGTTTTTCCTTTTCAATTTCTTTGGAACTGTGATTTGAAAGGTTTTATGGGAATAAAGATCATTAAGTTATTATATCATAAATGATCATATATCATAAGATCATGATCTAAATGATCATTAAGTAATTAAGATCATTATTGCACCAGCTAATAAGAGAAACTCCAACGTCTACTAACGTGGTCTTTCTGTTCTTTCACCAACGCGGTTCATTAAACACCAGCAGGGATCCAAGGAGAGACAACCTGAAAGTTGAAGGTCATGCGGTGTATTTTTACCCGTTGCATTGGGTCTTGGTCTTCCTTAACCCCCAAACCCAACAGTCTTTTCAGTTTCGCAATGAGGACAGGATTTATGATCTGAGTTCAAATTCAACTTCTACCAAGTCAGAATCCTCATTTACCAATCTACCAAGTGGCAACCTTTAAAAGCATTTGTCTTTCAGTCGAGAGAGGAGAGAGTTGGAGGGTTGGCAGCAAGTGCACCGACCGGCCGAGGGGCGGGCCCGAGCCTGCTACAGTATGATTTCTGAATCAACACGATTTATATAGTTTACATGTGGCTGGTAAAGATGTGGTTAAATGTGACATGTTTTAATTTGATTGGCTGCTGACAGGGTTAGACTCCAATCAGAGTGCTTGGTTGATTTCTCACCCTGCATCTGTCCAATTGCTGGTAATCTCTATGGGTGTGGCCAGCTCGATGACGTCAGAAATGATTGGTCCAGACTTCAAAGGGGCGTCGGCTGAGACCTGCACATACACACACACACACACACACGCACAGTGTGTTAGTGATTGTGATGCTGATCCACACAGCTCCAGTGACAGTCAGTCCACTCAGGTAACTTACTGATATGACTGGTGATGCCGGCAGGTGCTCCAGGGAAAACTGGCGACTATATTTGGGCATGGAGTGGGCGGAGCTAGAGTCATTTAGCATTAGAGGGCTACGGGGAGAGAGAGGAGACAAACTCACAACCTCATTTTAATCACATTTTAATCATCATACCCTTTCTCATTCCTCCTCCTCCTTTTGTTCAGTACCATGTTTTCCAAAGTACTTTAAAATGCTGTCACTGTGGCAGCAGTTGTAATATGGTAATAGCATTATAGTATTCTAGTGATAGTAGCAGTATTGTAGTATTCTGGCAGTAGTAATATTGTTGTATTATGGTAAACTTGCATCTTTCTCTTCATTCCCAGAATTCTGTTGGGCTGGACGAGAGACACCAGGAACTGTATCAACTGGGAGAGGGAGGCAGGGAGGGAGGGGGGGGGGGGTAGAGAGAGAGAGATTTAGTGTCTAGATGTTCCTCCTTCACCTCCAGTGTAATTGGACTGTTCATTGTGCTTTAATGCTGTGTTGTTATTTTCTTTCTATTGTAAACAATCTGCAGAAAATGCATTTTGTAATCAGCGTTTACCTTGTTGACGACTTTCTGCTGTTGGACATGCTTCTGTCTGAGACTGGCAACCTCTCTCCACAGAGCTTCATTCTCACTGGAACACACACAGTACATTTAAAGAGCACATTTCTGAGCACGTCAATCTAATCTAATTCATTATAATCAAATCAGATCTAAAACAGAGCTAATCTAATTTAATCTGATCAGATCTTACTGCTTCATTGCGATGATTTTGGAGTCGATTGTTTCTTGTCTTCCCCTCATCATCTGAACGTCATTCAAGATCTTCGACACTTTCTCTGGAGACATCTTCACTTCCTCCTGCCTCACCGAGGAAACCTGGACCAATCACAACACACATATACCGTTACCATGGAAATCAGTGTTTTAATAGTCACATTAGTGTGTGTGTGTGTGTGTGTGTGAGAGTGAGAGAGAGACAATGCAAGATTCAGCCTGTTATTTTTTGCAGCCTTTTTTTTAAATGAACTGACAGGTGATTTATGAAAACAGCCCGTCTTGGCGATCCAAGATGGAAATATGTATTCAGCCTCACGACTGTATTCTTGTCAAAAGCACCTCGTCCGGTACGAGCCAAGTTCTTCAAGTAACTCGGCTGACTTTAGATATTTTACAATCCGAGGTAGGAGCGAGCGATGGAAGAAAACCTAACCGGTGTGGAAGCAGAGAGACTCGCGAGCCGGTGTGACGACGGCAGCAGCAGTGAACTACGTATAGGCTCTGTGAAGGGGAGGAGCTCCATGTGTGGCTGGCCTATCACGGAGCGATGTGGACACAGCTACCCAATGAGCATTTTCCTTCATCACAAGTACGGATATCGACAAATTTTACTCGGATGATACTCATGCTCGTAAAAAGTACATTATCCGTACCAGATACTCGTTCAATCCGGGTATTGGGCTCAACCCTAGTAATAATAATATTAATGATGAAGGTTCTACGTACATTAGTAACTTTGCGTTTGATGTTCTCCAGCAGGTGTTCTTCTCCTTTGACAAAGAAAGCATGTTGGAATTCTGTGTCGTCTCTCTCTGGTTTCACCAAACCACCATGCTCAATGTGCACCACCTTACGGAAACCATCTACAAACAAAAACAATTTCAATAAAAACTATGTGTACCACCTCACAGAACCTGTGTACAAACAAACAACATAAACAATAAACAGACTTACACATGTTGAGCTGCCGGACGAAGCTGGCCATGTTGTTGTGTTTGAAGAACTTTGGAAGAACTTCTTTCGAGAAGCGTCCCTGGTCAAAGACGTGGAAGCTGGTTCCATTCTGGACAAACAACACACCAACATCAGGACACTCAACACATTCACCAGCGTCTGGCTCAAGGGCGCAGGGCACATGGCTGTCGTGGGGATCAAAACTGTGACTTTTGCATTGCTGGACAGCAAACTGCTGCCGACACACACCGTGCATTGAATGTTTGTTCCCTCAGACATATTGAAAAGTATTTTATAAGGAAAAGGAGCCTGGAGAGGAGGAAGAAAGCCAAAGGGAGTTCGAACCTCAGGTAGATGTAAAACATGTTGTGGATGGAGGGGGATGTGAGTGGAGGGGGCGTGGCCGGTGTGTGGATGGAGGGGGATGTGGATGGAAGGGATGTGGCTGGGTTGTGTATGGATAGCGTAAATGTAGTTGAAAAGTGATGCAGTCAAAGTAGTTACACTATTTATTTTAAATATTAAATGACTAATGTAAGATTATTGCTCACATGGTCAGAAATACTGACGTTAACGATGAAATGACAACGATGACACGATGTGATTAAGTTACCTGCTGCTACCTACAGTGACATCTTTCTGGCCTGGTAATAATAACCAGTGTATTCACTCTGGAACTCAGTTGACAGTTTGGTACCAATGAAATGAATCAATATAATGAAATATTGATTTTGCTGGAATTTCTGAGCCAAGGCGACTGACAGTTCTTGCTAAGGCTATAAAGCACTCTGGGAAACCCTGGAATGGGAATGCAGAACAGAATCAAGCTGTTTATTTTGATGCCCTATGGCCACAAAACTAAGGGACACACTGGCGCAGTAACAGTCCAGTTCACCACGGTCTGGACTCAGTAAACACACTAACAGTAGTTACACACTACAGTTCTGTTCTAGTACAGTCCAGCCCAGTTTAGTCCAGTCCAGTGTAATCCAGGTGAGTTCAGTCCAGTTAACTGGTCAGCTACCAGTCTGGAACTGGTACGGTATAAAGTAAATGGAAAATATAAAAATGGCTAATATTTATTGTTATTGATGAGCCACATAGAGATTAAATCTACCAGTTATCTAGTTTAAGTTTAGTTTAACCAAAACTTCATTATCGACCAGTAACTAACTTGTGAGTCCAGTAAGACATTTCTACTGGTAAACACTCAACTTCCTGCAATTTAACCAGCTGCTGGGGAAGCTAGCTAGTCAGCTACATATCTACGTTACATTGCTAGCTAACCGCTAACTCTTACCCTAGCTTAGTCAGCTAGCTAACCCACTACCCACTCCAGGTTGATCTGACCTCAGTGGCTGCAGTTAAATGACATGAAGAAACAGCTGATGTGATGAACAACAAACTACCTCTCTCTGTCCGTCTCCCTGCCTGTCTGTCTGTCAGTTGAATCTGATGAAGTGAGAATTCATATCTTGCTTGAATTCCATTGAAAATAGAAAATAAAAATGTATCGGTTTTGTCAATTGTGAGCCGACGGAATGTTTTGATCTGTAGAAAATTAAATGCAACTTTATTATCAGTGTCCAAGAAATGGGGATAACCGTGATATTTCATCACTGAAGTTCTGTTTTGGTTCTCCTGGTTGGTTTTAGATAAACTAAGTTTACTGTCCTGACTGTCCAGTTAGCTTCACTAGGAGCCAAACTGCTGCATGTCTATGCTGCATTAATACCAACGAGTCTGTCTGAACAACATAACTTAACCATATCCCTTAGTATCGGACTCTAATGACGTGTTTGCAGCTAACTACTTTAAATAACTGCTTGTTAAGCGGTTAACCTAGCTAAGCTGATGTTGTTGACCGACAGGGCCAATGATAGAGCTGATAAAGCTAACAGGCTAACAAGATGCAGAGATCAGAGCCGGAACTCCCCCAGACTAGTCTTTACTTTAGATTTTCATCTACAACGAGCGTTGAATTCGATTAAAAGCATCAGTAGTAGTAGTATCAGTATCAGTTAACTACTGCTAACTACTTAGTTAACTACTGACCGGACTCCAGCAGATCAGCGTGTCAGTCTCCGGATCCTCCACCAAAGTCCACAGTTTGGTGAGGAAAGCCGGGACGTTGCTGCCGCCTACCACCGCTCCTCCTGCGGATCCTCCTCCGGGAAACTCCATTATAAAAATACAAATCAGAAAAAGAAAAATCAAGTTTACGGTTAATGTTAGATAATCAGGCAGTTAGCTTCCTGCTAACGTCGTTAGCTGCCAAAAATAGCAAATAAACTGCTGCAACGACAGAAACTAAACGCAGACAGAACAGATTAACCTTAATTTCATTAAAATGAAATCCTTGGCTATGTTATATTATTCTGAATAATCCACAGAAAAACGAGTATTAGCGTTTATTCTGTAGAAACAGTTTGGAGTGGAAATTTCCACCAAATCTACCAACTGCGTAGCTAGCTAGCTTCTTCTTCCTTTTCTATTACAGTTGGGAGACTAGACGCTTCACTGATGTAGTGCTGCCCTCCTCAGGTGAAAATGACCATGACTTCCTGCTGCCCCGGAGACAAGCCCCTGACGTGACCCGCATATGGCGTGCCGGAAGCATCCCTGGCGTGACGGAAGTACGAACAACTGGACCAGTCATAGATCTATATACAAATGTTTTGATATAAAATGGTAGAATGATGAAGGTGAGTTGAAGGACACCTTCCTGCAGACGATGTGGCATTACACTTCTCCAGGGGTCTCATTGGTTCGACATGCCAACCACCTCTGGCATGCTTCTCCAGGCTGTTTTGTTTTTTTTCAACAAAATGAATTTACAAACTTCTTATAATTTAGCCATTGCGTTTAATTTTTTATGAAACCTAAAATGGTGCTGTATTGTTTAAATTCATGAAGACGTGTATAGCTACAGTTACAACACAGTTACAGCATGCACTAATATAATTACACATAATATAAGCTCAAATTAGATGATTTTAGTGCTCCTAAAATCATAAACAACCATTTTACCGAATGTCCTGTTATGTGTAAATATGCACTTGTTATGTGCACTTATTTTGACCCATCAACCAAGTTACTGTTGTCAACCCTGTTACTTGTAAATGTATTGGTGCATTTGAAATGAAATTATGATTTGACCTAATGTCACATGTAAAACCAGTAGAGCTACAATCAATTTACAAATCTGGATGATTTTAAGCCATATTTATACTTTTTACTTTAAAGTGAGCTGGATGAACTGTTGCAACATATTGAAACTGTGCTGATATACACAGATATAAAGATATGAAGATATACATTTGAGTCTAGATAGCACAAACAAGATTTTAAAAATCAACTTGGGAAAATGGTAAAAGGCCTCTTTTGGTAGAATGACCAATGAATAGTTATTTGGTCAAACTCACTAACATTCAATTACCTCCTTGGAAATATTTCATTTCATCAATTACATTTTAGATTAGATCAGCCTACATATGTCCAAAAGGATTCACTGGATACGAGGAACCCGCGGGCAACCATGTCCCACGGCGGACCCCGCCGGTACAAGTGGCAGTTACATCTCGACATTGTCAAACAGGTCTGGCAGAGATTCGGGGGAGCCCAGGTGGATCTGTTCGCCTCCAGAGAGAGTGCGTATTTAACTTCTGGAGGGATTCTGAACTACTTGACTCATCTAGAATAGTCTGAGTATATTTTTCTTGCTTACCAGGTTGCTGTTAGCTGTACTTTGATTGCTTAAGTATTAGTGCTTTAATCAATAGTCTATAGTTAGCTGCTAGTTGGTCAGTTTCTCTTTGTGTCATAGCCCCTATTGAAGGTAGTTTCACCAAGCTAGGCCAATTGCCTTGTTAATTGTCTGGGAGGGGCCTGCACTCCTGGCAGACAATTAGCAATCAGTGGAAGCAGTCTTAAACCACTGCTGCTTTGAAAGCGTCAGGCAAACGAACTTTTTCAAGCCTGACTTCTTCAAAGAACGACCTTCGAAGATTAGGTGCTTCTTCTCTTCATGAACCGTATCATTGTATTGTGATCTACCATGTGTTTGCTTCCTATTCCTGTCCTCTCCTCTTTCCGGTGGTCGCACAGACGCTGGGTCACACCCAGACGCCGCGACCCCACTAATCTCATCTATCAGGCAGGGGGGCTTTGGAACTGCCATCGGCTGTGTGGCGAAATCTGAGTTCATCTCAGGCTACGCATCCTTGCTCTCCCTCAACTTTCTTGCTCTGAGAATTGGATCACCCCAGAAAACACTGCCACGCCCGCTGCTCTGTCAGATGTGTACTCTTTCTCTCACACTCCCAGAGCTGCGAGGCGAGGCGGTGGTACTGGCCTGCTAATTTCCGGCAAATGAAAATACTCTCTTTTTTCTATTTCACAATTCTCTCCTTCCTCCTTTGAATTTCATGCTGTCACTGTTTCTCATCCAGTCAAGCTCACCATTGCGGTTGTTTATCGCCCACCACGCCCTGCTGGTGAGTTCCTGGAGGAGCTTGACACACTAGTCTCCCACTTCCCTGAAGATGGCTCTGGACTCTGGACTCTGGACTCTGGACCCTTCTCGGTGACTTCAACATCCAGACTGAGAAGCTTGACCCTCTTCTTTCGTTCCTCGCCTCCTTCAACCCAGCCCTCTCCCCATCTCCTCCCACCCACGAGGCTGGCAACCAACTGGACCTAATCTTCACCAGACACTGTTCTACTGCCAACCTCTCCGTCACTCCTCTTCATCTCTCTGACCACTACTTCATGTCCTACACTCTCTCTCTCCTCTTTGAAACTTTCTCTTCCCTCCTCCAACCCCTCCCACCTCCTCCAACCCCCACCCCCTCCTCCCACCTCCTCCCTCTGCCCTGACGACTTCGCCAACTTCTTTGACAAGAAGGTTAACGATATCCGATCCTCCTTCCCTCACCCCCCTGCAGACCAACCACGCCTGTCTGCCTTCCACCCATCCCTCTCTACCACCCTCTCCATCTTTTCCCTCCCCACCTCCCTCCCTATCCCATTTTTCTCCCCTCTCCCCAAACAAGGTCCTTCAACTTGTTACATCTAGCCGCCCCACCACATGCTCCCTTGACCCGGTCCCATCCACTCTGCTTCAGTCTACTGCACCTGAACTCCTTCCCTTCCTGACCCACCTCATCAACACATTTCTGGTGTCTGGATGCTTTCCCTCTGCTTTCAAGAATGCCAGAGCCACCCCCCTTCTGAAGAAACCAACACTTGACCCCCTCTGAGGTCAAGAACTACAGACCGGTTTCCCTTCACTCTTGAACGTGCTTGTACCTCCACCAGAACAACCTCTTGGATCCCCACCAGTCTGGGTTCAAAGTGGGTCACTCGACTGAGACTGCCCTCCTGGCAGTGACGGAGTCGCTCCATGCCACTAGAGCGAACTCTCTCTCCTCTGTCCTGATACTCCTGGACCTGTCTGAACCACCAGATCCTCCTCTCCACCCTTGAGGGGATGGGTGTCTTAGGCTCTGCACTCTCCATGTTTGCATCCTACCTGACAGGTCGCTCCTACCAGGTGATGCTGAGAGGTCTGTGTCAGAACCACGCAGGCTGACTACTGGGGTTCCGCAAGGCTCGGTTCTGGGTCCTCTTCTTTTTTCCCTCTACACAACATCTCTTGGTTCTGTTATCCACTCCCACGACTTTTCCTACCACTGCTATGCAGATGACACCCAGCTGATCCTGTAATTTCCCCCCTGTATGTAATTGCAGATGTACTTGTGCGCCATAGGTGACGGTCGGACGGTCTCTCGCTCCTGCATACGCTATGCAAATTTGTGCTTTTTTTAGCATTATAGTTGTCATTTTTGTATATAATTTGTTCCGTAAGCTGTGTATCACACACAAGAACCCTATCATCAAGTATGATAGAGAACAACTTTTGCACATTAGAGCACAGTTGGGAAACATTCCCCCACGCGACGGTCTACTCTTACCTGAACCACGGAGACAAAGGAAGCGGTGTGGAAGACGAGCTGGAGTGCTGGTCCGTCTGAGGAGACGAGCCCACCGGCCTCCTCTCCCAAGTATTCTCCTGGCTAATGTCCAGCAGTGTTGGGACTAACACGTTACAAAGTAACGCGTTACAGTAACGCCATTACTTTTGGCAGTAACTAGTACTCTAACGCATTACTTTTTAAATTCAGTAACTCAATTACCGTTACTAAATGGTTCGTTACTGCGTTATTTTTATGTAGATTGGTAGCGAGCTGCAGTGCAGTCCTGACTCCTGTGTCACATGCGGAGACACGTTGTGGGCGTGTTTGTGTTTACTGTTTACTCTAGTCTAGACTGTCATGGCGGCACCCACTAAGTCGAGTTTTTTCACATGGAGATATTCTCACTATTTCTCTTTTGTCGAGCACAAAGAAAAGAACGTTGTAGTTAAATGTAAATTGTGTCTTGGCTCAAAGATCCTATCTACTGCCCAAAACAGCAATTCAAATCTGTTGAAGCACCTGGAGAAACAACATGCTTCAACGAAGCTAGTAGCTAAAGAGTGTAAAGACCCGGACTCATCCGACTCATCCGAAGCCACTCCACCCAAGCAACAGCGGCTGGATTTTAACCGAGGGACTGCTAGCCAGGGAAAACTTGATCAAGCAATTGCACGGTATGTTGTAGAAAACATGCAGCCTATTTCTACAGTGGAGTCACCCGCTTTCAGGCATTAATGGGAGCAATTGAAATAATGTTGTTTTTGTTGTTTTTTAAGTAACTAAAAAGTTACTTTTCACAGTAACGCATTACTTTTTGGTGTAAGTAATCAGTAAAGTAACTGAGTTACTTTTGAAATGAAGTAACTAGTAATGGTAACTAGTTACTATTTTTCAGTAACTAGCACAACACTGATGTCCAGTCACTGGACAATAAACTGGATGAACTCAGGAGCAGGCTGGCTTTCCAACGCGACATCAAGAACTGTTGCGTTCTAGCCTTCACGGAGACCTGGCTCAACCCGCTGATCCCCGACTTCGCCATCGCCCAAGATGGCTTCTCCATTCACTGCCAAGACCGGACGAACAACTCGGGAAAGAGTAAGGGCGGCAGAGTATGCTTCATGATCAACAACAAGTGGTGCTCTGATGTGGGGGTCATTTCTAAGGGCTGTTCCCCACACCTGGAGTATCTTATGATAGCATGTCGCCCATACTATCTCCCGAGAGAATTCACCTCGGTCGTCATCACTGGAGTGTATATTCCCCAACACGCAGATTCCACCCAATCGACAGGACCGAGACCTCACGCCCAGAGGCTGCTTTTATTGTGGCCGGGGACTTTAACAACACAAACTTGAGGAAAGTCCTGCCGAAGTTTCATCAACATATCGGCTACGTGACGCGTGGGAACACACTCGACCATGTTTACACCCACTTCCGGGATGGCTACAAGGCCCTCCCCCGTTCGGCAAATCAGATCACGCCTCAGTGCTGCTCCTGCCTTCCTACAGGCAGAAACTGAAGTGGGATTGGCCGACAACGAGGTCCATCCAACGCTGGTCCAGCGATTCAGACTCAGCTCTATGTCACTGCTTCGCGACGACAGACTGGGCTGTCTTTAAGGACAATAACAATGACTGTTACACGGACGCTACCACAAGCTACATCGGGAAATGTATTGATGACGTCGTACCTAGGATTACTGTACGTGCTTTCCCGAATCAGAAGCCCTGGGTTAACGGGGAAGTCCGAGCCAAGCTGAAAGCACGGGCCGACGCGCACAACTCAGACATTTGGAAGAGCACAGGAAATCCAGGTACGAGCTACGGAGAGCTATTCGAAGTGCTAAGTCACAATACAGGGAAAAGGTGGAGTCTAATTTCCAAGGCTCCAACACCAGGAACATGTGGACTGGCCTTAGAGCCATCACGGACTATAAGGAGAAGACCAGCAGTGCTGTGTTGACATCTGCATCTTTCCCAGATGAACTTAACACCTTCTACGCACGCTTTGAGAACACCTCCCCGGCTGTGGAGGTCCCAAAGGCCCAGGACCCCTGCCCACTAACAATATCCAGAGCGGATGTGTGCAGAGCCTTCAAAAGGACTAATCCACACAAGGCACCTGGCCCTGATGGCATTCCAGGCCGGGTCCTCAATGCGTGTGCGGTTCAACTGGCGGATGTTTTCACAGACATTTTCAACCTGTCGCTGCTCCAGTCCGTGGTCCCCCTGTGCTTTAAGAAGTCCACAATTGTTCCTGTCCCCAAGAAATCAAAAGCCCTCTGCCTCAACGACTACCGCCCAGTGGCACTCACCTCCACCATCATGAAGTGCTTTGAGCGGTTAGTCAAAACCTTTATCACCTCCACCCTCCCTGAATCACTGGACCCCCTGCAATTTGCATACAGGCCAAACAGGTCTACAGACGACGCCATCTCCCTAGCCCTCCACACTGCCCTTTCACACCTGGACCAGAGGAGCACCTATGTGAGGATGCTGTTCATAGATTACAGCTCAGCATTCAACAACATTGTACCCTCCAAGCTCGCCATCAAGCTCAGGGGCCTGTGTGACTGGATCCTGAGCTTCCTGTCGGGCCCCAGGCAGTGCGGGTTGGTACCACCACATCCTCCACCCTGACTCTGAACACCGGCGCCCCGCAGGGCTGCGTGCTCAGCCCTCTCCTGTACTCCCTGTTCACGCACGACTGCGTGGCAAAACACAGCTCCAACACCATCATTAAATTTGCCGACGACACGACCGTCATCGGCCTGATCACCGACGGCGACGAGACGGCCTACAGAGAGGAGGTCAGAGCCCTGTCATCCTGGTGCCAGGACAACAACCTCCATCTCAACGTCGGCAAAACTAAGGAGCTGATCGTGGACTACAGAAGGGGCCAGAGCACGGGACACGCCCCCATCCACATCAACGGGGCGGCGGTGGAGAGAGTCAGCAGCTTCAGGTTCCTCGGTGTCCACATCAGCGAGGACCTCACCTGGAACCACCACGCCGACATCATCACCAGGACAGCAAGACAGCGACTCTTCTTCCTACGCAGGCTGAGGAGGATCAACATGGACCCCAGGATACTCACGATGGTGCACCTGTAGAAGTTGCAGAGTATCCTGACCGGCTGCATCACGGCCTGGTACGGCAGCTGCGCTACAGAGGTGAACGCTGCACCATGCATCACCAGGTCGGAGCTGCCCTCCATGGAGGTCCTCTACCAGGTCCTCTACCAGCAGCGTAGCAGGAAGAAGGCCAGCAAGATCCTGAAGGATCCTTTCCACCCCAGACACAAGCTGTTCTGCCTTCTGCCCTCAGGCAGACGGCTCCGTAGCATCCGGACTTGCACCACCAGATTTAAAGACAGTTTCTTCCCACAAGCCATCAGGCTCTTGAACAAACACACCTGAGCCCCCCCGCCCCCCCCAACAGGCCACTTTACTTCAAGGTCACCTTACACTCCGCTACACTTTATAAAAAATTTTGTACTTGATAATTTATAACCTGTACTTATAACTTTGTACTTTATAACTTGTACTTATAACTTCATACTTTTTCTATTCTATTTTGTACTTTTTCTATTATATTTCTTGTGTTTTTTAAATTATGTCTGTTAATATTGTCCTAGCATTAGCGTAAGGTGTCGGAGAGACAAAATAATTTCATTGCCTACTTTTGCTTCTTGTGAATGTTGTGCATATGACAATAAAAAACCTTGAACCTTGAACCTCTGACACACAAGTGGAGGCAGGCATTGCTGCATGCCCTACAGACATCTCAGAGTGGATGTCGATGCACCTGAAGCTCAACCTGGATAAGATTGAGCTGGTGTTCCTCCTGGGGAGGGCTGTCTGCACCGAGACCTGGCCATCACCATTGATAATGCTGTGGTGACGTCAACTCGGACTGAATCTGGGTGTGACCCTGGATGACCAACTGTCGTTCTCGGCAAACATCGCATCAGTGACACGCTCCTGCAGATTCCTCCTCTACAACATCAGGAGGATTCTCCCCTTCCTCACTGACAAGGCATCGCTGGTGCTCATCCAGGCTCTTGTCATCTCCCACCTGGACTACTGCAACTCCCTCCTTGCTGCCCCGGCGTCTGCCATCAGACCTCTGGAGCTTGTTCAGAAAGCTGCAGCTTGTCTGGTGTTCAGCCGGCCCAAGTTCTCCCATACAACTACCCTCCTCCGTTCTCTACACTGGCTCCCTGTAGCAGCTCATCCAGTTCAAGACCCTGGTGCTAGCCTTTAGGGCAGTGAAAGGAACAGCTCCTTCTTACCTCCAGGCTATGGTCAAGCCTTACTCCCCCGCCCGACCACTTCGCTCTGCTGCCTCGAGGCGACTGGTTGCCCCGTCACTCAGAGGCCCCTGGGGGCCGATCTACCGGTCACAGCTTTTCTCTGTCCTGGCCCCACAGTGGTGGAATGAACTCCCCACTGATGTCAGGACAGCAGAGTCACTGCCCATCTTCCACCAGGCTGAAAACCTCTTCAAGAAACACTACCCTGACCCTTCCTCTTCTAGAAACACTACCCTGACCCTTCCTCTTAGCCTTGCCTATTTGTCGTCAATTATTTGTATGAGCTCTTGTTTATTGGCTCTTGTTTATTTGATACACTTATTTGTCTTAGCTCTTGTTTATTTGATTTACTTATTTGTCTCATTTGTTTAAGAAAAATTAGGTTGCTAACTTATTGCACTCTTACCTTAACACTGGTTCTGCTCTTAGTTGATTCAAGAGAAGAACTTTATTTGTCACATACACACACGGGGTGTGCAGTGAAATGGCAATGCTCGACGGGAATGGGCAAAAGGGCAATAGTATTTACAGTAAAAAACCAACACAATATTTACAGTAATTACAGTAAGTAATAAAATAAAATAGTACTAATAATAAAATAGTACTCTTATATAAAAAAACAATATTTACAGTAAGAGCACTTAAAAATAGAATAGAAATATGAGAAATCGTACGTATGTATATAATATACATTATGTGTAGTCATTACCTAAGTGTGTGAGTGTGTGTGTGTATAAGAGGGGCAGTGTGTGGGTCTTGGTGGGGCCCTGGTGAGGTCAGAGTTCACAGTCATGATGGCCTGAGGAAAGAAACTCCGTCTCAGTCTCTCTGTTTTGGCTGCGTGACTACGGAGGCGCTTGCCTGACCGCAGCAGCTGAAACAGTCCATTGTTGGGGTGGTGAGGATCCTTCATGATCCTGCAGGCTCTGGTTCTGCACCTCCTGGTGTATAAGTCCTGCAGGGTGGGGAGTGTAGTTCCAATAGTGCGTTCAGTCGAACGCACTACCCTCTGCAGAGCCTTCCTGTCCTGAGCGGAGCTGTTGCCAAACCAGGCAGTGATGCTTCCAGTCAGGATGCTCTCTACAGCTGCAGAGTAGAAGGACTGAAGGATCCTCCGGGAGACTTTAAATTTCCTCAGTTGCCTGAGGTGGTAAAGGCACTGCCTCGCCTTTCTCACCAGAGTGTCAGTGTATGTGGACCATGTCAGATCTTCGGTGATGTGGACTCCCAGGTATTTATACCTGCTCACCCTCTCCACAGTAGTCCCATTAATCCCCAATGGTGAGTAGGTCCTCTGTTGTTGTGTCCTAAAGTCCACAATCAGCTCCTTAGTTTTGGTGACATTCAAGAGGAGGCTGTTGTCCTGGTACCAGAGTGACAGATCAGCAACTTCCTCCAAGTAGGCCTTCTTGTCGTTGTCGGAGATCAGGCCCACCACCACTGTGTCATCCGCAAACTTGATATTGGAGTTGGAGCTGAACCTGGCCACACAGTCATGTGTGTACAGGGAGTGCAGTAGGGGGCTGAGGACGCAACCCTGGGGGGATCCTGTGCTCAGGGTGAGGGGGTTGGAGGTGTGTCTTTCCACCCTGACCACCTGGGGCCTGGCGGTCTGGAAGTCCAGGATCCAGGCACACGGGGGTGTTCAGTCCCAGCTCAATCAACTTGCCAGCCAGTCTGGTGGGGACTATGGTGTTGAAAGCTGAACTATAATCAATGAACAGCAGTCTCACATAGCCCCCCTTCCGGCTGTCCAGATGAGAGAGTGTGGTGTGCAGTACCTGGGAGACAGCATCATCCGTGGATCTGTTTGGACGATAAGCAAACTACAGCGGGTCCATGGAGCAAGGGAGGAAGGCGCAGATGTAGTCCTTAATCAGCCTCTCGAAGCATTTCATGAGCACCGAGGTGAGGGCCACCGGTCGATAATCATTCAGGCATGCTGGAGAAGCATTCTTGGGCACAGGGACAATAGTGGATCTCTTGAAGCAGGCGGGGACCACAGACTCCAGCTCAGACTCTATGCCACACTTATTGTAAGTCACTTTGGATAAAAGCGTCTGATAGATGACTGTAATGTAACACTCATTGCAGTCAGTGGTTCTCTCTAAGCCCGCAGGAGTTTCCTCCTTTGGGTGTCGACGCCATGGCCCATGTTCCACACTCTACGCCGTCCCACCTCTCCAGCTGGTCAGTCCTCTGTTGGAGAGGGTCACACAAGAGCGCCTAACCCTCATTCTTGTGGCTCCAGAGACACGGTCAGCCCTGTGGTTCCCGGAGCTGCAATCCTTGTCCCATGCAGCCCCATGGCCAGTCCTGATGAGACAGGATGCGCTGTCACAAGCCCTAGGCACCGTTCAGCAACTTCCACTGATGGTTTGGTCTCTGAAAGGTTGATGCTTCAGGACAAGGGGTTGTCGACAGCAGTAATTGGTACCATTCAGAGCACACGTGCCTCTTCCACTATCACTGCAGGTGCTTTCATTCCTTCAATCCTTGCTGGATAAGGAATTATCCTTCTCCACCATTAAGGTCTACGCTGCTGCTGTTTCAGCATGTCATGTTGGATACGATGACAAGCCTGTTATCACCCCCTGGTCAAGAGATTCTTACGGGGGGCCAGACACGTAAGGCCAGTCAAACAGGTGTTAGCACCACGCTGGGACCTCCCCACTGTTCTACAAGGGCTAACAAAGAGTCCTTTTGAGCCGTTGTCCCAGGCCCCTCTAGATGCTCTATTGTTTAAGACTGCACTGGTACTCGCGCTTGTCTCATCCAAGCATGTCCGGTCCCTCCAAGCGTGTTGTCGGTGCACCTGAGCTGTCTGTCTATCAATGGGGATGGCTCCTTCACTTCCCTCAGGCCGAATCCCACCTTCCTGCCCAAGAACATAAGGAGTACTTATCGTTCTAGGGATATTGTGCTGAAGGCTTTCCATCCGCCTCCTCATTCTAATGAGGGATTCCACCAAAGGTCATGCTCTCTCAAAACAGCGTCTGTCACATGTCTGGTTATGTGAGGGTGTCTCTTTATCTACACTAGATCGGGCTTGACCACGCCATCAGGTGTTAGAGCTCATTCCACATGAGGAGACGCTGTACCTTTCCCGCTAGTTTTACCTGAACCATTAATTAGAGTTTTATTGCCTCCACCCCTCTGCGCTAGATAGCGCTAGACAGGTTGGCATGGTGGCTTGTCATGCTGTTAGGTTAGCATCAGTATGCTAACACCTTTTTCATCCATACGAACACCTATGTTCGTATGAAGAAACAGCAGACTGTGTACAGGGATAACTGACTGTCAATTTGTCCGGGCTCCCTCTTGGTGTCAATTCCATGGTTCAGTGAACACAAGATGGTAATGGTTTGATTATACTGTATTTTCATGTGATGCATGAACTTGAATATGAATCAAACATGACCAGGTAATTTCGTGCTTGTAACTCGTAGCTTGTAGCTTCAGTGTCGCACACACAGATAGGAAATTTGTGTGTTCGTCTCTCAGACTTTGTGAAACCTCACTGTTGAAAATATTCCTGCACAAAGTTTAATTACACATACACAAAATATTTCTACAGCTGCAAAACTTTATTACACAAAAGGTGATATACAACTACAGGCTGTGAAATTATTTGTGAACGTCATTTCACAAGCTCAGCGTTGGTAGGCAGTTGCTTAGACCACTACACTACACTTCACTCATAGTTGATAAAAATGCCACAAAGAAAATTATCAAGACGGAACTGAAATGTGTTTGTGGTTTGCTGGGGAGTCATGACAAGGCAACAGCATGCTGTATACACTTTATTAGTGAGCCCTGGCTCAAATGTCAATTGGATTCAATTACTTTTCAGGTATCGATTGATCTTCTCTCGTTCAATGGGACCAATCAGGGGCCAAATGTATAAACTCTGTGTATATTTACTGTAGAAATCTGTGTACGCACAAAACAGGAAACATGCATACGCAGTCTTTTGGTCAGATGTATAAAACCACATATGTCTGTTCCCACGTGTTTTTTACTCATACATCTCAATCATCCCGAAATTGTGAGCACGTGCGCGAGCCTTCTGACCACGCCCACGAGCCTTCTGACCACGCCCATGTGCCTTCTGACCACGCCCACAATTTACTATAAATTACAACACCTCCAACTCTCACCTCAACCTCAACACCTCTAACCCTAACCCTAACTCCAACCTGGTTTGCATATAAAGGTCCAGCATTTAGTTTAGTTTGGAGGAGAAACAGCAGAAGAAGCAATAGAAGAAGAAGAAGCACAATTTTAACGACTGTGAACTTGAAATAATGGTTGATCAAAATTAAGAAAACGTGTATTATTTGGAAGCCTAAGCTCTGGCATTACCAACCAAATGAAACAAGTTGAATGGCAGAAAGTAACCGAAGCAGTGAACGCTCTTAGTTCTGAGCCAAGGACCCTGGAGGAGATGAGGAGAGGAGATGAGGAGAGGAGAGGGAGAGGAGAGGAGAGGAGAGGAGAGGAGAGGAGGAGAGAGGACCCCAGTGCATGGCTCATCCTGGACCAAACTGACTCTTTTTAAACTATAGATTACATCCTAACACAATGTAGTGAAAGAAAAGAGCTCTACATAAAATGTCACCAAAATTCACACTTAGTATCCTTTTTTGCCAACTCACAATATCACTGATCTGACTCCATGCATATTGCATACGCATGGTACCGGTACCACATTCTCACCACCGTGGATTTTTATACATTTGGGGTGAATCCCAATACACCCCTTGGCCCTACCCCTCTGTTTTGCGCGTTCACGTGAAGGGGTAGGGCTGTCCCAATACTCTATTTTCCAAGGGGTAGGGCCAAGCCGAAGGGGTTTGTAGCCCTCGAAATGGAGATTTTTCAGAGGCACACTTCAAACCAAGGGCTACCCAGAATGCCCTGCGAATCTCTGGAAGTAACAGGAAGATCATGGGGACCGCTACGCTACCATCCGAAGTGAACCACAAATGTAGTATTTTCTTCGTTAATAAAGAGTTAAAAAATATTCCAACCGTGGTATTATCTTAGTTTAATGTCGTTTCAATGTATTATGGACCGTTTCTTTATAAAAAGCATAACAAAAAAATCGCTAATATGCCGATGTCTCTACTTCGTTAGTTAGTTACGTTATAACATTGTTTTAGGCTGATTTGTGCATGACAGTCCCGCATTTTGACATATTTACATGTCGCATTTCCCCCTTTGATGGTATATGATGAAATATAACTAAAGTCCAGCAGCGAAGTTGCTGCACTTGTTACGGCTCCTCTAATATCAGTGCAGACTGGCAGGGTAACGTTAGGAGCGGCTTGCTAGACTACAGAGCACCGCTAACGCTATTCTGTCATGAGGTGGACTGGTAATGAAGCAGTGGTCTTTTTTATTTGATGACTTGTTTGATCGATTGGTAGCGTGAAACGTATAAGTTGTGAACGAATCGCGAGCGTCCATGCTTTTCTATCTCCATCAGATGAACGGCAAATGTCACTGTGATAATACCATTGTTGCCATAGTAATCTCCGACAACAAACTCGTCCCATCTGCTTATCGATGACGTATCAGCGTCGAAGTGCGATCCCAATACTTAGGGAGATATTTTCTAGCCCTATTTTCTATTTTCTGGCTTCGGCTTGGCCCTACCCCTTGGCCCTCGCTATCGAGGGCCAAGGGGTAGGGCCAAGCCGAAGCCATAGGGGTACAAATAAGGATTGGGATTGGGCCTTGGAAACCTGTGTGGAAAGTGGCGGAAGTACACTTTTGGTGCGTACGCATTGTTTATACATCTGGCCCCTGATGCTCCTAAAATGTGTAAGCCCCGCCCATTTTGCATGGCAGGCTGGCCAGAAAACAAAAAAAACAGTGCCAGATCTCACATTAAATATCAGCAGTGACCTTTGACCTTTGCACAGCACACATTACCATTACATTCAGAACAGCAATCAGTAATATTATAAGTCCTAGTATTATAGTGGTATAATTGTATATGTATCTCTTTTATTTCTATATTGATAATGAAAAATAAAACATAACTTTGCATTTGTACATTGTCTCCAACAGACCAGGTCAAAATTAAAGGCAACAGAAAGAAGAACATCCAGGCATTGGACCAGGGCCTCATCCCAACAGATTAACAGGTGGCAACCTGCACTATCAAAAGCACTAGCTAGCTAGCAATCTGGGCTACAGTACAAGAATTAGCATAATGGATGTTAGCATAACACTAACAAGCATTATGTGCTGACAAAGTGATGTTAGTCTTGATGCTAGCAGTTTGTAGCAGGAATCCTATGGTGGACATGAGTGCATGGACTGTGACAGGGGTCTCTCCCAAGATCATATATAGACAATGTCAGTCCAGACCAGACCAGATCAGTTCAGACCAGTCCAGGTGAGTTCAGTGCAGTTCAGAGGCTGGTAGAGAACAACGTTTTTGAGGCTTCTTCATCATATTAAGGAAATAAACAGCTTTGTTAGTTCAATTCAGTTTGGTTCGACTAGTGGAAAGCCCAGATCTCAATGTCCCGCAGGACAAAATCTTCTGTCTGGGTCAGACAAGGATTCCCGAAGGTCCGACAGGAGTTTGACCTGCCATGGTAAAGATCTCCATCCAACCACAGACCAAACTCCCCTCTGGAGGTAGAGAGAGGTAGAGATGAATGACAGCGACAGAGAGAAAATTTGAATTCTAAAACTTCACAAATTCAGCAATAAAAACATCTCAAATCAATTCACACTCAAGAGAACCATCCATCGCTCCAGTCTGCCACCTTCCTCTTATCTGACACAGTGTACTATGTACACTGGCCCTGCACCGGCCCAGCATGCCCTCCAGCCTAACACATCCCATGAACAGCTGCTCAACTGAAGAACTGGCACCCTTCCCTACAGTTGAATCAAGTATCTGTTCATAGTGATGGCCCTGTGAGCAATCCTCCATTGCAGATCAGCTGTACCAGTCAAAAGTTTGGACACACTTACTCATAGAAAGGGTTTTTCTTTATTTTTTACAATTTTCCACTATTTTAGAATAATAGTAAAGTCATCAAAACTGTGAAATAACACAAAAGGAATTAAAAAAAAAAAAAAAAAAAATCAAAACTATCTTATATTTTAGATTCTTCAAAGTAGAAACCCTTTGGCATTAACAAGCAAAGAAATTCCACAAATTAACTTTTAAAGGCCACAATCACTATGTGAGTGTTTAAAATGATGATTTAATCATTGTGGTTCAACATTCTCCATCTCTAAAGTCTAAATGAAAACTACTTGTTGGGGGGGCATTTCAATTTAATTAAAATGTAAGTTTTGAAAATAAATTCATACACAGGCATCAACTTCTCTATTTGTCTAAGAACATTTCAAGCATTTAAGCATCAAACCTTTACATATCAAAATGTCTTTAAGATCATGAGAAACAAAAACAGGTGTGTCCAAACTTTTGACTGGTACTGTATATATATATATATACTGTATGTGGCAACAACCGCTTGGCTACCACCTTATCAACCACTCCCTCCTAATCTCTATTGAGTCAAGGAACATCCCTAACATCGTAGCCTTGGTTGTCCTGTCCTCCTCCACTCTTCTCCCCTGGCTGAAGATGCCCTCTCTTTGTGACATTGTCAGCTTAAGTGGACAAGACCTCCACCCCACTCTCCACTGTCCATGCAATACTTAGCCCCAGCAAATGAAGCCCTCAGTACACACAGTAATTGTGTGTACAATTGGTCTGAGATTGGGCATCCCTCTTCAAACTGGGACTGTCCGGCTCCGCCCACCCGGCCAAATGGACTATCAGAGAGACACCAGAACTGTTCTCCCGGGAAAGAGAAGGTAGCCCCATTTTCTCTCCTCTAACCTCACCCAGTCCTGATAAGAAAAACACTGTCCCTTACTGACCTTCCCGGGACACAGTAAGATTGATCTCTATGCACTAAAATGTTTTTTAAGAGAAGTCTGTTTGTCTGAATCTTCCTGGAAAGCTTCCTGAAACACCTTCAGCCAGTCCAAGTCCCTCGCAGCCCGAAGCCTGAGTGTTAAATCCTCCCTAAACCCATGCTGAGGTCTCTCAAGGAAGGAAGGAAGGAAAGAAGAGCAGAGTAAAGTCTTACCCTCCTCCAAATGCCAGACTGTCCATGTCTCCTTTCAGGAAGAACATATTGTCGCCTGTCCACTTAAACACCTACAGCACACACACACACACACACACACACACACACACACACACAAAACACCATTATCTGGTTTAAACAGTACCCTCATTAAAATTAAAAAGTACCAGCATTTGGTTTAATGAGTACCAATATGTGGCATGAATAGTATCAGTATGTGTTGTGGTACTGTTACTGGTGTCAATAGTACCAGTATGTGTTGTGGTACTCTTTACTGGTGTAAATAGTACCAGTATGTGTATTACCTCAAACTGGGGGCAGAAGGTGAACAAGAAAGTTTCTCCGGTTCCATAAAAACAATCGGAGACTTTGAGAGGCTCCGAGGCCAGAGCTCCAAACACCTACCCCACACACACACACACACACACACACACACAAAAGAGCATCCATAGTATTAGCATGATGTTACTATCAGCAGACCTTAACCCTAGCAAACAAGAAGCAGCAGTCCAGAGTCAAACTGTCAAACTGTTTCCCTCGACAGTGTCTTCTATATAGACATCATCTTCATCATCTATATCATCTTCATCGTCTATATCATCTTCATCTTCATCATCTTCTATATAGAAGACACCGCCGAGGCCAGTTTGTGTGAATTTCCTGACACGGGGAACCAACAGGGACACCTTGACAGTCTGGACCAGCATTAATGATCATGTTGGGATCAAATTAAACTGATCATTTCTTCAGATCATCTCGTTGATGAATTCACTAAATTAGACAGAACTGCCGAGCAAGTCTTCGTTTGATGATGTCAGCTGCATTGTGATGTCACAGTCAGGCACGTCAACAATATGGCGTTACTTTGATACTATGGATATGAGTAAACCATGTGAGTGCTGTGGTGTGTGTGTGTCACCTCTCCATCACAGTCCTTCACAATCATCAGGATGGGTGTGTCTAGGCCGGCCATGTTGCGGTAAAGGGTCTTGATGCTCATGCCGTGATTGGCCGTGCTGAACACCAATGTCCAGGGATAGCCAATCGTACGAGGGGGGAGGTGCTTGGCCAGCTGAGGAGCGGGGCAAAGGAACCAATGAAGACAGACAGACAGACAGATAGACAGACAGACAGACAGATAGACAGATAGATAGACAGATATATACTTTATTGATCCCCAGGGGGGGAATCTGGGGATGCAGCAGCATAACAGTATCAAAGCATGTACAAAATACAAAGTACTAAAAAAACTAAATACAAAAAAACAACAACTTATAAATAGTGAATGGATGAATGGTACCAGTATACAGAATTAAAGAATGGGAATGGGTGAATGAATGTGAAAGGGGAATGAAGTGGAGTGAAGTGCAGGGCAATGAATAAGTGTTGAAGGTAATGAGTGAATAAAGACATTGGGCCTCATTCACGAAATGTGTATACGATCAGATTTGATCGTATAATATTAGTACGAACGTTTCTACGAACATAGTCGGATTCATCATTTTGTTCATATCTGAATTTGTTCGTTGGTACGATCAAATCCTACAAGTGTTTGGAAACATACGGGAAGGCTCTTAGAACGGATTATTCTTCATGAAACATCCATCACAGTAGAGCCAAACCTCAACAACAACAAGATGCTTCTGTGGCCTGGTAGAGAAAAAGACCTGACAGCTGAAATTACGTTTTTGCCGAACTGTCTTCATAACAAGATTATCCAAATTGTTCCTCATGTAACCCATCTAAATTATACAGCGCAAGAGGTGCAGTGACTTTTTAGTTCCACTAGGTAGCGCTTTTCAATTTACAGCTGGGTGATTACACATGTGTTAAGAGAGAGTAAGAGAGTCAGGAGCTACGTAGTTGAGATGGAGAAAGAGAACAGTTTGAAGTGGAAAGAGTTTACGATCAAGAATATATTTGCTTTTAAGAGTCCTTTTCAGCATTGAGACAAGACATCTTTTTAGCAAAGTGAATCTCTGGTGAGTGAAATTGTAATGGGGAAATGAATAAACTAGCTGGATGTGTGATTAGCTATCCTAATAACTTTGAATTACGAGTACCTCTTTAGTGTTTTGATATAGATAGATAGATAGATAGATTTATTTCACAAAAATCAAAACATACATGACAGGCTGATCAACATAACAGACTCCATATAAGATTCTATAAAATTGTCGAGGATTAAAATACACAAAAAAGCCCAAGGGCTTATTTCTCTTGTGGTCCTCTATCGCAGTACAAGATGGCAGATTGAATAAGAAAGTGTCAAGCAAGAATGACATTAAAAAAATAAAATGAAATAAAATAAAATAAGCAGTAAAACATGCAAACATTTATAAATCTACAAATTATTTAACAGCCATTTCTTGAGATCTGATTTAAATATCCTCTCAACCAGGGTTAGCTTAAGGGAGATAGGCAGCTTGTTCCATTCACATATGGCTGTATTTAAAAATGTACAAAAATATTTATGAATGAGGCCCATTATGGCCTTTGGTTGAACAATTAAACAAACACAGAGAAATATTACATTAAGAAAATGTAACATTGGTGACAATGAAAATACTTAGTAGAATATCAGATTCAGATCCAAGTTGGTTCCATTCCTAAAAGCTGTTGGCTGAAACCAAGGAACCGTGATGTCACAAGGATGTCACTCGCTAGTGGCGGGCTTAATTGTCACTGTCTATACTAGCTAACCACCATTTTTAAATACAAGACAGACAGACAGACAGACACGGTTTTTAGTTTTGCAAGAAAATATTGAAAAAATTAGTGATTTGAGTGACATAACGTATATAATGGCCCCATATTGGTGGAAACGCGGGACGGTTTGTAAGAACAACAGCTGGTTCCAGTGCTCGGCACCAGCCTGGCCCCGTTTTGGTGGAAAAGTGCCAACATAGAGCCTGACCTTCTCGATGTGGTCGGCGGTCAAGAGATCACTGGGGTCACTCAGTGTTGGTCTGAACACCTCAGAGTCCAGATCAGATCTTCCAGCAGCACTGAGCTTCTGGTCAGACTCCTGCTTGGTGGAGATCTGACCAGAGAACAGCAGAGGAGGAGGAGGAGGGAGAGTTGAGGAAGAGGAAGACGAGGAGGAGGAATTAACTTAATTTAGAAAGAAATGGCAGCAGTGATTGTGACCTGCTGTTGCTAGGATACAACTGAAAACCTGTTTGAACTGTGGAGCTCAAAGTTGAAATATTTTATACCCACACACACACACACACTAAATAAAACCTTCCTGTCCTTAGTAAATAAACAACGTCTAAGGAAGCGTCCCACCAAGAGGGGACAACGTGCTGTTTTCGGTCAGATTTTCTTTGAGATGTGAATTTAATATTTAATAATCCCCTCTAGAGCTCGATGAAGGAGGGTTCAGGTTAAACTGACGCTCAGGGTTCTGTAAAGCACCATAAAGCTTGTATGTAGAACCATTTCCTGGTGTGATATAGAACCTGAGGGCAGAGGGGTTCAGTTTATCCTTCTGGGTACCTGTAGTCGCCTGCAGAGCGCCTGAAGGTCCTCGCTGTTCAGGGCATCAATCCTCCGCTGGTACTCTGCCTTGGACACTACCTGTCACATAGGAAGTGGGGATAGCAATTAACCAATCACTATATAGATGATGTATAGTTACTGACTATATAGATGACATGTATAATTACTGACTATATAGATGACATGTATAGTTACATTTCTATTTTCTGTCTTCCTGAATTACATCACTCTTTTTGCCTCTGTATCAGAATAAACATGCACACAAACACACCCCTCCTACCTCCCAGTCTTTGGAGGTGATATCAGGTACTGGGGGTTGGTCTGACCCAGGCTCCGCCTCCTGGTTGTTTTTGACGACCACGAATCCCGGCCGGCGACCCTCAAACCCTGCCACGCCCTCCTCCGTAAAGACGTGTGGACTCCAGTGGATGAGGAATGAAAGGAGGTGCTGCGAGCTGGAGGTCAACAGCAGAACCCTGAGGCTACAGATCTACCAGGTAAGTACAACTTACCAAGTAACTACCGCTGGAGTTGTAGTAACTACATTACAGTTGTCACAGGTTTATGATACTAAACCAAGTTAGACAACAGCCAACAAAGTAATCAGAAACAACATCTCTATCAGCCATCGATTCCACTTCATTGGAACCCCTAGGGATAGGTACCCCTACCTAGAAGGGTAGGACCTTCAGCTGTTTCTGAGATGATGCTTTACTGTGATGGTGATGGTCCTGGATTCAAATCTACAGTTGGCAATCGACTGACTTCATGTTCTCCATCAAACTGGAAATCATGAAGGAGCAAATCTTTACATATTGTTTGCTATTTTTACCAACACTGCTCTGATGTATACATGAACATGTCACGTTAAGTCTGGAAGCAGTTTGTGTTCTTGGACAGTTCTGCAGGGATGCGTGACTGCTTGTACGTGCATGTGTGTGTGTGTGTGTGTGTGTGTGTGTGTGTGTGTGTGTGTGTGCACACCTCTCTGCCGGTATAGCGAACCAGTACTGATGTGTGTTGCGGTGTTGCTGGGCGTAGCGCTGCATGGCGGCGCTGGACGGCGAAACAAACGTCTTCATCATCGGACGACCAACACGAACACACAGGAACCTCACCTCCGTCCTCCTCCTCTGTCCTCCTCCTCCTCCTCTCCTCCTCTCCTCCTCCTGGGGAGCTGGGGGGGGGGTTACGTGGTAATCACTAAAACCAAAGCATGTTCCTCAGTGTCGCAAAGCTAGAGAGAAATATTATTTGTTAACTTAAGTTACATATCTATCTGTGGCTTCACCACAACCTCACCAGACCACACCGTCAGGCTTCACCACAACCTCACCAGACCACGCCATCAGGCTTCACCACAACCTCACCAGACCACGCTATCTGGCTATCTGACTATCTGGAGACAGTAGGGCCGCTGTATCCTACAAGACAGTAGCACTGCTGTCTCCAAGGCAACGTGTGATGTACTAAAGCTCTCACGCTCTGCTGAACAAAGTCGCTGTATCCTACGAGACACTAGGGCTGCTGTATCCTACGAGACACTAGGGCTGCTGTATCCTACAAGACAGTAGGGCTGCTGCATTCTATGAGACAGTAGACAGTAGGGCCGCTGTCTCCAAGGCAACGTGTGATGTCCTAAAGCTCTCATGCTCTGCTGAACAAAGTCGCTGTATCCTATGAGACAGTAGGGCCGCCTTTAACTGTACTCTACCTTCTCCACTTCCTGCTTCCTTCTCATGCTTCTTTTTATTGGATGTGCTGTCCTCACTGGCAGTCAGCTGACCCCCGTCAGCCTGCTCATTGGCTGAGAGCATGGTGTGGGTCCTCCATGCATGCACATCAGACTGGGAGTTCTGGTTTGGGTTAATGGAAGCATCAGCTGCCACCGTCTCAGAGCCTTGGGACTCCAAGGTAGTCCAAGATCCACGACCCACAAGATACACATGTTCTGGTACTGGTTCCAGTACTGGTACCTGCCCTGGACCAGCTGCTGCAGCTCTAGGAGCAGAAAACAAGAAGGGGTCAACTAGTCAACCAGTCAGTAAACCAGTCAGTAAACCAGTCAGTCAGTAGCCACCTACCTCTCAGTAGTCTCCTCCCTCCCAGAGAGCTGCTGGAGGCCTGGGTGTTTCCTGGCGATCTGTCCCAGGGATGGTGCATCCTGACTTGGGAGGTGGATGTGGGCGGGCCCTGGTGCACGCTGGGAAGGTGCGTGCTGTTTCGGTTCAGCACTGCCATCTTCTTGGACAAGTGAGACCTCTGACTCTGTGAAAACGTGCTCGGACAGCGAAGCCTCGAGGCTCACGCTTTCATTGGATCTCAAACCTGAGTCCTCCACGTTGCTATGGGCAACATGCCTCATCGGACTAGGATCTGCACTGGATGGAGGCAGCTGCAGGTCGCTATGGAAAGACACACACACACGCTAACTTTTCATCCGTAGGAAGACTTCATCCTAACTGTGCCCACAAACAAATGACCAATCAGAACTGGTGACGTACTCTGGGACCTGACCTCTGATCCCAGGGTCAGTGACCTCTGTGCACATGGCCACTGACATCACTTCCTCCAGCGTGGCCATAATGCCGAACTCATCACAGCCTTGGTGCTTAACCAACGGGTCTGACTTCTGAGGCTCAAACATGATGGTGGTGGGGGTCAACAGGAAAACCCCACTGACTGTACCCTGATAGAGAGACATTAGACAGAGACAGGAGAGAGAGAGACATTAGAAAGAGACAGGAGAGAGAGACAGGAGAGAGAGAGACACATCAGACCCTAATAATTATTGAGGCATATGTGTGATCAGTAACCTGGGGAAGTTATTTAACAGCATCCTAAACAACAGAATTAGCAACTTCCTTAACGAACACAATGTCCTTAGTAAAAATCAATTTGGCTTCCTCCCAAAACATCCAACAACTGACCACATCTTCATCCTGCACACCCTTATCAGGAAACATGTGCACCAAACCAAACATGGAAAAATCTTTGCTTGCTCTGTAGACTTCAAAAAAGCATTTGATTCAATCTGGCATGAAGGTCTGTACTACAGAGTTCTCCAATGTGGTATAGGTGGAAAAATCTATGATGTGATTAAATCAATGTGCAGTCACAATTGAGGAAAAACATACAGATTTCTTCACTCAGAGAAGAGGTGTCCATCAGGGCTGTAATTTGAGTCCAACATTGTTTAATATTGATATAAATGAGTTAGCGGTGCAGCCCCTGGCCTCTTTCTCCTAAATAGAGAAGTGAAATGTCTATTCTATGCAGATGACTGGGTGCTGCTGTCCCCCACACATCAGGGGCTCCAGCACCAACTCAATGTACTGGAGCAGTACTGCCACAACTGGGCCTGGCAGTAAATCCAAAAAAGACTCAAGTTATGATCTTCCACAAAAGGCCCAGATGTCAGGAACTTAGACATCAGTTCACTCTCGGCACCGCACTTGAGCATACAATGAGTTATACTTACCTTGGTCTTACAATCACATCATCAGGGAATTTCAACATGGCAGTGAATGCACTAAAAGAAAAAGCTTGTAGAGCTTTCTATGCAATAAAACAACAATTTTACAATATTAATATCCCTGCAAAAATCTGATGCACATTTTTTAGCTACACTAAATGGGAAAAACATCCAACTGAGATCCTACATGCAGAATTCTGCAAAAGTATTTTACACCTACAAAGAAAAACTCAAACACCAAATGTAGAGCAGAATTAGGCCGGTTCCTATTATTAATAAATACTCAAAAAAGAGCACTAAAATTCTTGATTAATCTTCAATACTCATTTCATTTTAAAGCATTTAAAACTCAAGAGCTGAACCCTGACCCTGAGTCAGCTGTTACTGAGACTGACCAATCCTGTTCAATCCAACTTAAACCAGTCTCAGAACAGCACTGCTTTCCTCACTCCAATCAGAGGAAACCAAATTATACAACTGAGCAAAGAGTTGTATCTGAAACCAAAACACAAAGCAAACTAGAACAGAGAATCTAAACTGGCTGAATATCTCTTCACTGTCAGAGAGAGAAAGCAGAGACAGATCCTGACCCACTCCAGGCTCAGTTACCAGCTAGACATAGAGAGAGAGAGAGAGAGAGAGAGAGAGAAAGAAAGAGAGAGAGAGATCCTGACCTAGTCCAGGCTCAGTGACCAGCTAGCCATAGAAGAAGGAAGATATAAGAAATCATGGCAACCCAGAGAAAACAGAATATGCGGTCACTGTAGGACTGCAGGTTGAGACAGATGCACTTTCTCATGAAATCGGAAACAACTGTGAGACATTACAGTTTGCTAACTAACCTCAGTCAATACTGAAGCCACTTTTTCAAAACTCTTCATACAGTCTGCATGTATCTTGGCCAAACAGTTAATCTCACCTCCAAAACTCACTCAAACCACCAAAACACTTCATACATGTCTCAAAATAATAATAATAATAATAATAATAATAAGGTCGTTCCACCAGAACACTGGAGACACTGATGAACTTTTATCTTTGAAGTTGGATGATTTTTCACATAAATCAGTATTTCATTATAGAATAAGAATAACACTTTTCACTTTATTACTTTATTATTTATTACACTGTACTAAAGTAATGTATGTAAGTATGTAACAAGAATGAATCAGAAACGCAGCAACTTGCTTCAAATCGTAATTTACTTACTTGTGAAAAATAAAAAGTTGAAACAAAAAAACCAAATTCCTTAAATTCCAGGGCTGCAATATAATTACAAAAAAAATCAACAACATGCATAGTACAATCACTAATACTGTACAGTACTGAGAGGTTCCTAGTCCTCCCTTTCTCCTGCATTTGGCCACAAGTTCTCATCAACATATCTTATCGTCTTCTCTGGCGATGCTGGGTCGGCTTTCAGCTGTTTGGAATGATTATTATTTCATTTTATTGTAAATATTCTGCTACGATTTTCTATATATTATATTGTGTATATAATATATAGAAAATCGTGGTTATTCGTGGTTATACAACATGGTTACTTCAGAAATGCACAAAATCTGCCATCATTCTGTTTTGAATGTGTTTTTAACAGTTTTGAAAACAGTGTGTTAGCATTTGAAAAATGTGCTGCTAATATAGTGTTTTGCAGATGGTGGAGTATGAAGGAGAAAAGAGTTCATGGATTTTGGAGAATGTGGTCATTGAATGCATTCTGTGTGAAAGCAATGAAAACGTATTAAGGTCCATATAGACTTCTGTTTTGTTAACTGTGTGAACAGTTTTGACAACGTGACTTCAGTTTTGACCAATGCTTGATAGCAATTGAAAAAACTAACATATTTCCCACATATACCTAACACACATATATACAGTACTGAGTACAGTAGTCCCATGATGATCCCAGTCTGCGGAGTTGGACTACAGACCTTGCCGTCAGTGATGTATTTACAGTTGATCTTCAGGAACCTCTCAGTCAGAGCATCCTCCTTCGATGTGGAACATACCACTCTAGACTGGTGGGGGGGAGGCTGGGGTGGACCACTCTCCTACAGGAGGAGGAGGACCTTATTACTTTACATATATACTGCAATACTTCCATGTACATATAAGCCAGATACATGTTCTCGATATTAAATATAATTACTGAATATATGTTGATATATATGGCTACTGTCTAGGTAGATGATTTAGAGCAGGGGTGTCAAACTGTGAGCCATGGAGGGCCGAGAGTATGCAGGTTTTCGTTCCAACCCAAGAATACACCAGATGATTTCACTGATTAGTCCCTCCTCTCTGGTTGAAGGTGTGGTAATCAGTGAAATCACCTGCTGTAGTCTTGGGTTGGAAAACCTGCATACTCTCAGCCCTCCATGGCACACAGTTTGACACCCCTGATTTAGAGGAAGAAACTAATGTGACTAGCCTCAGTTTTTCGGATTGAGGAGATTTTACCTGTCTGGCTCTGAGGAGGTCGGGGAAAGGGGGATGCTGGGTAATATACTCTTACCTGACCCTGGTCTGGCTCTGAGGAGGTCTGGGACAGGGGGATGATGGGAAACAGTGAGGGAGCACTCTCAGCATTGGAAACAAAGTCTGGATCTGGAACATACAGAACCTGACACACACAGTATTAAGTATTAATGTTTTATTGATGTATGAGTGGTTGCAAAAAGACCGAAGGGAGTAACGTTTAGACTGGAAAACACTCAATTGACTATTAAGGAGCCAAAACAATATAAATGTCCTGTTGTGCTGTGACGACATCTGGAATGTCATTTTTTATGGAATACCGTCAGAACCAGAAAAACATCATAGGAAAGAGTCGAAAATGTAAAATACAAATATGATGAGATATGCAGAGATAGGTCTAGAGATATGTAGAGATAGGTCTAGAGATATGTAGAGATGTAGAGATAGATCTAGAGATATGTAGAGATAGGCCTAGAGATATGTAGAGATAGGTCTAGAGATATGCAGAGATAGGCCTAGAGATATGCAGAGATAGGCCTAGAGATATGTAGAGATAGGTCTAGAGATATGTAGAGATTAGTCTAGAAATATGTAGAGATGTAGAGATAGGGTTAGAGATATGTAGAGATGCAGAGATAGGCCGAGAGATATGCAGAGATAGGCCGAGAGATATGCAGAGATAGGCCGAGAGATATGTAGATATGTAGAGATAGGTCTAGAGATATGTAGAGATAGGCCGAGAGATATGTAGATATGTAGAGATAGGTCTAGAGATATGTAGAGATGTAGAGATAGGCCTAGAGATATGCAGAGATAGGCCGAGAGATATGCAGAGATAGGCCGAGAGATATGTAGATATGCAGAGATAGGTCTAGAGATATGTAGAGATAGGCCGAGAGATATGTAGATATGTAGAGATAGGTCTAGAGATATGTAGAGATGTAGAGATAGGCCTAGAGATATGCAGAGATAGGCCGAGAGATATGCAGAGATAGGCCGAGAGATATGTAGATATGCAGAGATAGGTCTAGAGATATGCAGAGATAGGCCGAGAGATATGCAGAGATAGGCCGAGAGATATGTAGATATGCAGAGATAGGCCGAGAGATATGCAGAGATAGGCCGAGAGATATGCAGAGATAGGCCGAGAGATATGTAGATATGCAGAGATAGGTCTAGAGATATGTAGAGATAGGCCGAGAGATATGTAGATATGTAGAGATAGGTCTAGAGATATGTAGATATGCAGAGATAGGGTTAGAGATATGTAGAGATGTAGAGATAGGTCTAGAGATATGTAGAAATATGCAGAGATTGGGGTAGAGATATGTAGAGATATGTAGAGATAGGTCTAGAGATATGTAGAGATAGGTCTAGAGATATGCAGAGATAGGCCGAGAGATATGTAGATATGCAGAGATAGGTCTAGAGCAGGGGTGTCAAACTGTGTGCCATGGAGGGCCGAGAGTATGCAGGTTTTCGTTCCAACCCAAGAATACAGCAGGTGATTTCACTGATTACCACACCTTCAACCAGAGAGGAGGGACTAATCAGTGAAATCACCTGGTGTATTCTTGGGTTGGAACGAAAACCTGCATACTCTCGGCCCTCCATGGCTCACAGTTTGACACCCCTGGTCTAGAGGAACAACAGTGCAGCAAATAACAGATGTATATTATCTCTATATGAGGGGTCATGAGACCTTCATCTTCTGTGCATATGGTGTCTGTTGGAGCATCGTTACCGATGTGTGTGTGTGTGTGTGTGTGTGTGTGTGTGTGTTACCTTCCCAGGTACGATGGCTCTAGAGAATAGTTTGTTGAGGGTCACCAGTTCGTTGGGAGTCGTGTCAAATTTCAGAGCGATGCTGTTCAAAGTGTCCCTTGACTCCACCTGACGTCAGCATGGCAACCGACACACACACACACACACACACACACACACACACACACAGTTACATTAAGTCATCTATCTGACTTTCTGCTACTGAGGTTGAAAAGAATTAAAAGGCTGGTAATTTATATTGGACAAGAGAGGAGATATTAGCATGGCAGTAAGAATATAACGTGTAAATTATAAACAATTATACATTTTTAAAACGTGAAATAAGATTGTTCAATATTAAGGCTAGGCCTTGTTACAGTCCACGATAAATATCCTAATATATCAAATCCGAATCAAATTTATTGGCCAAGTACATTTGCACATACAAGGAATTTGACTCGGTGACGTTGGTGCATTAAAAAACAGACACAGCAATCAAATAAAGAAACTCAAACAGTCAATATATACATATATACAATGAAATAAATAAATACGTGTGTGTGTGTCTGGGGGGGTGTTATGTGTGTTAACATAATCAGCAAACATCTATGGGATTGATGATTAAGCAGCGAAATAATCTTGGTCACATCAATGAACTGAAATAGCGCTAAATGTGAGTGGCAATGTAGATCATCTCAGCTCCCAGTGGTTAACAGTAGCAGACTGGTTGTACTGGTCAGCTTCCAGTGGCTAAGAAGGTAAGCAGGTTAAGAAGGTTGTTCAGTCCTGTTTTTATTCACTTGAGGATTTAAAAAAAAATCATCATCTGCAAATTACAAGAAGGTTATCCATGTTTTTATATCATCTGGCTTAGACTACCATAACTCCCTTTACACAGGTCTTAGTCATGAATTAGCAGTTGGGATCTTAACTGGTGTTAACGAAGAGACTATATTACTCTTATTTTAACATTCTTGATTTCAAGATTTTACTGATCACTTTCAACGCTCAGCAGGGTCTGGCCCCTAGCTATACTGGTGACCTTTCTACCCTGACCTGAGGTCCTCAGCTAGAGGAGTACTGACTGTTCCTTGGTTTAGACCCGCCCAAGGAACTCAGGTTAGCCAATCAGTAACATCTTTTAAAAGTAACGTAATGGTTTAAGAGTAATGTTAGTCACTATGGACTACAGAACTAACTGAACTGATCCTACTGCACTTTACTGTACTGATGTTGAGTTGTGAAAAACAGGTTATGGAGTTGGATTCAGTTTAGTAGGAATGATGTACTGGTGGAGACATTTAAAATTTTTGTTTAAACTTCAGTACTTCCTTACGTAGTATCAGCACTATGTATACAAGAGTAGTGGTTCAAATCCCATACTAATACTATTATTACTACTAAAAACCTGACAGCAAAAGCAGTGAAGGCATAATAAAGCACAAAATGTGGTCAAAAACCACAACTGACTTGGGACTGGAAGTTTATTCTACTGCTGACCTCACAGGACGTCATCTGGATCACAGTCACATGACTGACAAGAATGTAGATATGACTGTACATTTTTACGTAAATGTATACTGTTAAAATCCCAGAGGCCATTCTGCAGCCTCCAGACTGACTGCAGATCTGTTACACCTGGGGTAGATTAGTTTGTCAATAATTCAACACAGCACAGCCGTCTCCTTGGAGACGTGCTGGTCTAAACATGAATCAAACGCAACCCAACCTCGAGCCATAGCTAGTACTGACATATCTCCATCCTGACACAGAAATCAAACGCACCCTGACGGCGGACCACAGCTAGTATTGACATTGAGGGCATTTTCACACCTGAAAGTCCGGACCATTACATTACATTACATTACAGTCGTTTAGCAGACGCTTTTATCCAAAGCGACTTACAATAAGTGTATTCAACATAGGTAGGCAAGAAAACTACTAGTCACCAGAAATCGTAAGTGCATTTCCTTCCTAAACAAGCAACTAAGAGCAGAACTAGTGTTAAGGTAAGAGTGCAATAAGTTAGCAACCTACTTTATCTTAAACAAATGAGACAAATAAGAGAATCAAATAAACAAGAGCCAATAAACAAGAGCTCAGACACATAATTGACGACAAATAGGCAAGGCTAAGAGGAAGGGGAGTTCATTCCACCACTGCGGGGCCAGAACAGAGAAGAGCCATGACCAAGGTCCGAACCAAGGTTCATGTTTTTGTTACATTGTACACATTTGATCCGGTTAGTTTTGGTTTCACATTGCAATTTTGCGAGCACACTAGAGACCTTTGCATGACATACACTATATTGCCAAAAGTATTCACTCACCCATCCAAATAATTGAAATCAGGTGTTCCAATCACTTCCATGGCCACGGGTGTATAAAATCAAGCACCAAGGCATGCAGACTGTTTCTACAAACATTTGTGAAAGAATGGGTCACTCTCAGGAGCTCAGTGAATTCCAGCGTGGTACTGTGATAGGATGCCACCTGTGCAACAAGTCCAGTTGTGAAATTTCCTCGCTCCTAAATATTCCACAGTCAACTGTCAGTGGTATTATAACAAAGTGGAAGTGATTGGGAACGACAGCAACTCAGCCACGAAGTGGTAGGCCACGTAAAATGACGGAGCAGGGTCAGCGGATGCTGAGGCGCATAGTGCGCAGAGGTCGCCAACTTTCTGCAGAGTCAATCGCTACAGACCTCCAAACTTCATGTGGCCTTCAGATTAGCTCAAGAACAGTGCGTAGAGAGCTTCATGGAATGGGTTTCCATGGCCGAGCAGCTGCATCCAAGCCATACATCACCAAGTACAATGCAAAGCGTCGGATGCAGTGGTGTAAAGCACGCCGCCGCTGGACTCTAGAGCAGTGGAGACGCGTTCTCTGGAGTGACGAATCGCGCTTCACCATCTGGCAATCTGATGGACGAGTCTGGGTTTGGCGGTTGCCAGGAGAACGGTACTTGTCTGACTGCATTGTGCCAAGTGTAAAGTTTGGTGGAGGGGGATTATGGTGTGGGGTTGTTTTTCAGGAGCTGGGCTTGGCCCCTTAGTTCCAGTGAAAGGAACTCTGAATGCTTCAGCATACCAAGTGATTTTAGACAATTCCATGCTCCCAACTTTGTGGGAACAGTTTGGGGATGGCCCCTTCCTGTTCCAACATGACTGTGCACCAGTGCACAAAGCAAGGTCCATAAAGACATGGATGAGAGAGTTTGGTGTGGATGAACTTGACTGGCCTGCACAGAGTCCTGACCTCAACCCGATAGAACACCTTTGGGATGAATTAGAGCGGAGACTGAGAGCCAGGCCTTCTCGTCCAACATCAGTGTGTGACCTCACAAATGCGCTTCTGGAAGAATGGTCAAAAATTCCCATAAACACACTCCTAAACCTTGTGGAAAGCCTTCCCAGAAGAGTTGAAGCTGTTATAGCTGCAAAGGGTGGACCGACGTCATATTAAACCCTATGGATTAAGAATGGGATGTCACTTATGTTCATATGCGAGTCAAGGCAGGTGAGCCAATACTTTTGGCAATATAGTGTACTTACGTCCTGTCGTCATCACCTACGTGGGCTGCGTCTCCCTATACTTGACATTGATTGGTTTGTAGAGGGGCGTGCGGCGTGTTGTCAATTTGGCGGATAGCCTTTTCCTTTTGAATGAAATGAATGAACAGATTCATTTCGTTGCCACTATACAATCCCTCCAGGATGTTGCGATCGCAATAATTAACACAAATTCAACTAATTGCCTGAATACTTGCAAGAGCTTCCATTTTGCCAAAAAATACCCCGCAATATTCCCGCATAAAATGGTCAAATTGGCACAATGCTTTCACATTAAAGGGTAATTCCGGGATTTTTCAACCCGGTCTCTATGTCCACAAAATCGCCTAGCTTACTCTTGCAAGACGGGTATCGTGTAAACAACCGTCCTCTATCTGACAACGAGTGAATACTCTTGCTTTCATTAAACAGCTTTGTCAGAGTTTAGCGTTCAGAGTTCAGAGTTGTTGTTAAAAAAAGGTCTATTTCTGGTTAAAAACGGTCTATTTCTGTAGCGATCCAAACTTCGGGGATCTATTATGCGGTAAGCTAGGCGATTTTGTGGACATAGAGACTGGGTTGAAAAATCCCGGAATTACCCTTTAATACTCCTACATGTTCGGGAGGTTGTTTTATTATTAAAATATGCAATTTGCACCATTTGCTTTCTTGTTATCCTGAGCCTTTGATAGGACAATGCCAGAGTGGCCAATCGGGACAACCAGGATGAATCCCGGTGGGTCTTTGGGCCGGTTGGACGGGCCGCGCCGCGGTGTAGCCTAATCATTTTATAAACTGTTCAAGGTGATTTGCTGCTAACAGGCCGGTGACTAGTTAGATGTGACTAGTCTGGTAACTAGTTAGATGTGCGTTCTCAGCTCCGGACCTCTCTCTCCTTTTCTCTGAGTCAAACTGACAGACCTGACAGACCTGACAGATTAGAGCGAGATGGGAACTTGACGGGTCAACTAATGATGTGATGGCAAATTGTAGATATGCTGCATTGCAGCCTAAAGGGAAAAAACAAACAAAAATAATGTAAAGAAAAACTAGGATTAAAAAGGAATGAAAGACAAAGGAAGGCACTAGACAGAGATCATGTGTTGTAAAACAAGTTTTCAGCCGGCGGCCCCGGGAGGTATTAAAAAATATCCCAAATTGCATCGCAATTTTTGATAAAAGCCGCTGCAAATTCAATAATTTTGGGCCGCAATAATCAGAAAAAAACTCAGCGAAATCCTGGTGGGACTGACTATAGTATTATTATTATTATTATGGCATTACTACCAGCAGCACCAAATTCAAGCGCAGTACTCAAGACTAGCTTGAATCTGCCAAATGAACATCCTCGTCATGCAAAAACTATATCGTCACCGACGATAGCCTGCCTCAACTTCCTGTAATTAGTCCGAAAGTTCGAACCATCCAAAAAAGTGTTTTCACACTGCAAACGAACCGAACCATGGTTCAGTTTGATGCGGACCGAGACCACCTCTTTTGGTTGGACCAAATTCTGGTCCTTTGATCCGGACCATGGTCCGAGGCACCTTTCACACCTGCCATTTTGGTTCGGACCAAACTGAAAAGTCCAAAGGTCCAGACCAAACAAGGTAGGTGTGAAAGCACCCTGAGACACATCCTGAAACTGAATATCATCTCTCTTATTCTGTCTCTCTCGCTCGCTCTCTCTCTCTCTTGCTGCCTGTCTGTGTCTCTCACTCTGTACTCCATGGCTCCTGGTGGTCGTTGGAAAGACATCAGTCGCCCATCCTTCCTCTCTCTCTCCGGGCGAATCTTCTGTCCTTCATCTGAAAGCAGAACAGAGCAAGATAATGTAGCTTGTTAGCTAGCTAGCCATAGTATCTGTTCAGCTAACCATCACTGTCTTGTTGTTAACACATCTGATTAGCACACTAGCTCTACTACAACAATTCATGTTGTTTTCACACAATAAGTAGTCAATTAACATGTTTCTGAAATGCTTAGACTTTATTTACATACAAGCTTACCCAATACCAAAATGATGGATCTTTCTTGTCTTATTTACAAATGCTTGCACACAGCATGCCAGAAATGAAAACCTAATGTTCAAAACCTTAAATATAGTATAAAGCCTCTACGTCTGCAACAACAGCAGCTCAAAAGCTTTATTTAAACAGCTGATGAGCATTTTTGAATGAACAGATCACTGAACTACCCTGACCCTTCCTCTTCAAGAAACACTACCCTGACCCTTCCTCTTAGTACTTGATCATTTGTTTGGTTTATTTTTCATATTTAGCTCTGCTTCTGCTCTTAGTTGCTTGTTTAGGAAAGAAATGCACTTCTGATTTCTAGTGACTAGTAGTTCTTGTGTCTACCTACGTTGAATGCACTTATTGTAAGTCACAAGTCATAAAAGCGTCTGCTAAATGCTAAATATAATGTAAAGTTAGACCAGGTAAGACCCACGCTAACTAACTACCCCCCACAGGCCACTGACCAATTGTGATGCCTCTCTTCAGTTCTCCTCGCCGCGGGACGCTTCTATGCTTCTGATTGGTGGAATTGTTGTGCTGCTCCTCAGTTGTCATAGTCACCACGCTGTCTGTTGCCTTACTTACAAGAGAGGAGGGCGAGTCTATGAGCTGGAAACCAGGAAGGTCCACTGACTGGGACTTCCTGTTTAGTCTGAGCACACACACACACACACACACATCCACACACAGTAATTAAATAAGTCAGAAGATAAAGATGAGTAGATTTAACAGACCTAGTAGAAAATGTAAAGCAGAATATTTCCCCCTGTTGGCAAAATGATTTATTACAGTTTATCGCTAAAACACTAAACCCCATTCTCTGAACCAAATGCTCAGTGGCCTAAACCCATTTGTTGAATCAATCACTCTTTTGGCAAAACCTTAAACAAGTTCAGGTAGTTAGACTATTTGCAAATCTCATCCACTCTTTTTGCAAAACTCATTCTCACTCAATAAAACACATTTCTCACTGTGATGCACTTGTGTGCGCAAAAGTGAAACACAACTACAACACAGTTGTCATCGTTTACACACAACTCAAAATTGAACACACTTGTTTCTAATGATGTAATCAAACCAATTGGACAGAATATAAGCCAGTTCAGAGTGCACAGGTATGTCGAACAATGGATGGAAACAATCAGAGAGGAAGAGTACGTGTCAGACGAGGAGGAGGAGGAGGAGGAGGAGGAGGAGGAGGAGGAGGAGGAGGAAAAGGAAGACCAAAACCAAGAACAAGAACCATCATTTCAGATGAAGTTCGGGCAACTGTAACAGACTATGTTGTTGTTCATGGAATGACAATGAGGGAAGCAGGACAAAGAGTATAACCCAATTTGAGCAGATTCTCTGTGGCCACCATAATCAGGACATTCAGAGAAGAGAACAGGTAATCTTTTTATTTTGGTAATTGAAAGTTTACTGTATACATTTGATTCAGTACATCACTTTGTCAATAGAAAGGGGACTGGGGAAAAAAAGAACCTTTCTTACCATACAGCATTTTACATATAGAAGTAATGTCCATTACTAATTTTACTGTATGTATACGTAAGTATTTTGTATATTGTATAATATTAAGTATATTGTAAGTGCATTTTCCCTTTTGTAGAATTGCAAGACTACCACATGAGGGTGGAAGGACTGCTTTGTTCTCCCAACAGCAAGAGGCTCTCATTGTTGGTATGGTCCTTCAAAACAATGCCATCCGACTGCGTGAAATTCAGCAAAGAATTGTTGAAGACAATGTAAACGTTGAAGGAATCAACAGTGTCAGCCTTTCTGCCATCGCCTGTGTCCTCCAACGCAACAGGGTATGCATGAAGCAAGTATACAGAGTACCGCAACTCAGAAAGGGTCAAAGATCTACAATATCAGTATGTGCAAGTCAGTGTACACTCAGACACTTTCAGCGCTGATGCTTACAGTGCAATTCTATACTCCTAGCCTACTGTTACTGTAAACTGCACTATATTGTAGTGTATGTAAATCAAATACACTATTGCAGAAGTCTGTCTTTCTGTATCACTTACTAAACTATTTATTTATTTTTATATATAGAGAGTGTTTGAGTTGGATATCATGGAAAGGCCCCATGAATACATTTTTGTAGATGAAGCAGGGTTCAATCTGGCGAAGAGGAGAAGGAGAGGCAGGAACATAATTGGCCAACATGCCATTGTGGAAGTCCCTGGCCAGCGTGATGGCAATGTCACCCATTGAGCAGCCATAAGTAATTGGGGGGTTCTCCACCATCATGCAACCCTGGGGCCATATAAAACAAATAAAACTAAAACATCTTCTTCGATTTCTGGGTGGTCTTCGGGATTTTTAGTTTGAGCGTGAGCAGCAGGATCATCAGCAGGCAGTGCATCCTGTCTAAGTCGTGGTTTGGGTTAGGGTTAGCTGTCACCGTGGTGTCCGGATACACGAGTGGTTCAACATCAACCAGCGATTCATAAATGTTTGCCTTCCACCATACAGCCCTTTCCTCAACCCAATAGAAGAGGTTTTTCTCTGCGTGGCGGTGGAAGGTCTATGACCGAAACCCATATACCAGGTAAAATCTCTTACAGGCAATGGAATTGGCCTGTGGTGACATCGGTGTGGAGTGTTGTCAAGGCTGGATCCAGCACACCAGAGTGTTTTCCCCCTATTGCCTGGCAAGGGACAACGTGGCATGTGATGTGGACGAAGTCCTCTGGCCGGATCAGCACAAAGACTTGATGCAAAATGAATGTCATTGACTTTGATTTTTGAGTATGAGTTTTCTTTGGGGTTACTGTATTTTTATGTGCTGACATTCAAGTACTTACAGTATACAATATATTCACTGTTGTGATTACTATACTTTTTTTTTCATCACTCACCGTTTGACACTGAACATGCTGCAGGGGTTTGTGGGTAATTTAGTTTTTGTGGGAATCTCCTGTGGTTGTCTGTGAGATAAAAAAAAATTAAATCATGAACATTCATGTTGAGAGCTGTGAGGAGTTGTTGTGTAGTAGTATTAATAGTAGTAATAGTAGTGGTAGTAGTAATAGTAGTAGTAATAGTAGTAATAGAGACATACAGAGGGGCGCAACTTCTCTGAATTTGTCGATTATTATCATTACTAACTGGTATAAAGACATTTAGCTGTAGACTGTTGTAATGCTAACTATATAAGACAGACTAGCATGGCTTGTTGTCATTGTGTAGTCATGGTGTTGTCATGGTGTTGTCATTGTGTTGTCATTGTGTTGTCATGGTGTTGTCATTGTTGTCATTGTGTTGTCAGTGTTGTCATTGTTGTCATGGTGTTGTCATTGTTGTCATTGTGTTGTCATGGTGTTGTCATTGTTGTCATTGTGTTGTGCCTGTTGTCATTGTGTAGTCATGGTGTTGTCATTGTTGTCATTGTGTTGTCATGGTGTTGTCATTGTGTTGTCATTGTGTTGTGCCTGTTGTCATTGTGTTGTCATTGTGTTGTCATGGTGTTGTCATTGTGTTGTCATTGTGTTGTGCCTGTTGTCATTGTGTAGTCATTGTGTTGTCATGGTGTTGTCATTGTGTTGTCATGGTGTTGTCATTGTGTTGTCATTGTGTTGTCATTGTGTTGTGCCTGTTGTCATGGTGTTGTCATGGTGTTGTCATTGTGTTGTCATGGTGTTGTCATGGTGTTGTCATTGTTGTCATTGTGTTGTGCCTGTTGTCATGGTGTTGTCATTGTTGTCATTGTGTTGTGCCTGTTGTCATGGTGTTGTCATTGTCATTGTGTTGTCATTGTGTTGTGACTGTTGTCAGTGTGTTGTCAATGTTGTCATTGTGTTGTCAATGTTGTCATTGTGTTGTCAGTGCTGTCAGTGTTGTCAGTGTGCAGATCAGACAGGTCAGATTAGATCAGAATAGTTTAACCTACGTTAATTATTTTTATTTTATCTCACTATAGATTCATTAAAGTAATATAAACATAGAACACAATGAAATATAAAACGTTAACTAACTTCCACCAGAGATTGTGTGTTCTTCAGATGCCTGCTGCGTATTAAAACATTTACTGACCCGCTCAGCCAAGCATCCCTGCTGCCTCAACTTCTGCCGTTCCAAAGGGAAGGAACTGGTCCCCTGGTCCCAGTATCAGACCAGTCTGAGTTGAAGCCATCATGGTAAATTAACTCTGAACACCAGAATAAACCAATAGAATCCAGCAGAAACCAGTTGAAGCCAGTACAAACCAGCAGGAACCAGCAGAAACCTAACCTGCAGCAGCAGAGCCGAGCCTCTTTGATCACACTGGTTCCTCTTCCCTTCACATGGACAGGACCGTACCATCTGTCCATGCTGGGGGGGACCGTACCGTCTCTCCAGGAGCAAACCAAGCATTGCTCCTCCCAGAGGGGTGGAGCATCATGACAGAGGCAGACTGGTACACCAACACAATGGTAACCATTGTAACAGTCCTGCTGCACGTGTTAATACAGCAGTAGTACTCCATTAGTACTGTATTAGTATTCCATCTGTACTGCATTAGTATTGCATTAGTACTGCATTACTAATGTTTTCGTACTGCATTAGTATTGCATACAGTAGTAGTCAAGGTATTTATGCTGTAGCGTCTCACATGTTGAATGATTTAACAGCAGCAATCAGTCGACCTATCAGATTACAGACAGCACAGGAAGTAGATTACTGACCCACTTCTGCTCTGGGTTAACTACAGGCCGGTCAGAGAGAGACTAAGGGGGTGTGTCCAGGTGGGGGAGAGACAGAGGGGGTGTGTCCAGGTGGGAGGGAGACAGAGAGGGTGTGTCCAGGTGGGAGGGAGACAGAGAGGGTGTGTCCAGGTGGGAGGGAGACAGAGAGGGTGTGTCCAGGTGGGAGGGAGACAGAGAGGGTGTGTCCAGGTGGGAGGGAGACAGAGAGGGTGTGTCCAGGTGGGAGGGAGACAGAGGGGGTGTGTCCAGGTGGGAGGGAGACAGAGAGGGTGTGTCCAGGTGGGAGGGAGACAGAGAGGGTGTGTCCAGGTGGGAGGGAGACAGAGGGGGTGTGTCCAGGTGGGAGGGAGACAGAGAGGGTGTGTCCAGGTGGGAGGGAGACAGAGAGGGTGTGTCCAGGTGGGAGGGAGACAGAGAGGGTGTGTCCAGGTGGGAGGGAGACAGAGAGGGTGTGTCCAGGTGGGAGGGAGACAGAGAGGGTGTGTCCAGGTGGGAGGGAAACAGATCACATTTTTTAAAAATGTGTTTCTTCAATTATTATTTGATCTATTGATTTATTAATATATTGATCTATGACTCGACTGTTGTCTCCCTGATGTCTTCTGGACTGTTGTCTCCCTGCTGTCTTCTGGACTGTTGCCTCCCTGATGTCTTCTGGACCGTTGTCTCCATGATGTCTTCTGAACTGTTGGCTTCCTGTGTTTGTCTCTCTGTCACGTCTTACTGTTAATTTAGTAGTGAAATAGATCAGATGTGATTTCAATAAAGAGACTACACTATTTCTAATTGTTTTTCAAACGGGTCAGAAAGGAAAATCTGAACTAAATTATTCAGTGTCTAAGATAGTTATAGTTAGTATAGTTATTTAAATAAATAAGTGGCTTTTCAGATTTTTCTAATTTGAGTTTTGGTGATAGTGCCCCCATCTGGACATTTTTTTTGATACTTATTAAGAAACATTAGTACATCAACTATACCAACAGTCATGTGACTGTTAGCATATGTTATGCATACCCAGACTGAGCTGTCTGGGCCGGACATACTTCAAATGGTGTACTTGGGGTGACAAATTAGAAAGGCAGATCTAGAAATTGAATTACTCAAACATAAGTTAGAGGTGGGTGCATGGTCACAGGTGAAATGTGGTATTGGAACAATATAAAATACTAACTGTTGCTTTTGTATTTGTTGGAAATAAAGAAGACCAAATGAAATGTGTCTTTATTTGACTGCTCACATTTGACTCACAGTTTGCTGAACCTTTTGCACCTTTTACTAGTGTTATTAATTATTTTAATACATATTTCCTGCTATGTGCATATTTCCTCTAAATCTATGCCCTCTCTCTCTCTGATCTCTGGATAACAGTGATCAACCTCTACCATTACAGTCATTTAGCAGATGCTTTTATCCAAAGCGACTTACAATAAGTGCATTCAACATAGGTAGAGAACTACTAGTCACCAGAAATCGTAAGTGCATTTCCTTCCTAAACAAGCAACTAAGAGCAGAACTAGTGTTAAGGTAAGAGTGCAATAAGTTAGCTACCTACTTTTTTACTTAAACAAATGAGACAAATAAGAAAATCAAATAAACAAGAGCTAAGACAAATACAGTGGTGGCCAAAATTATTAGAACACTTGGCATATTTAAGAGGTTTCAGTTGTTTTTGTTCAATTGGCCATTAAAATACCCATAAAACGAATGAAATATATACAAAGTCATCATGATGCTCTATAAACCAGAATAGAGCATCATAAGGAGATTTACCTCATTTTCCTTACAAAAAACAAGCTAGGCCGATTTCACTGTCAATGTCACACAATCATGTTCCTTCACAGAAGAAGCCAAATTACTTGTGTAATCATTGTCAGGTGTGATGGTGGTTAAATTGATGGTGATCAAGAGTCTTAGGACACAGCTGTGTGATTCTTTTGAATTGCTGCAAAAGGTGACATACCAAATATTAAAGTTAAAAGTGGATAAAAAACAGTAGGACTCACTTCATCTGATATTTGTTGTGCTCAGAGCAACCATCTGCATGTTTCATGAACATTATGAAATGAAATCATGTTTTGGAGGCAAGAAAAGGTCAATATTTTCAGATCTGTCAGGTGTTCTAACAATTTTGGCCACCACTGTAAGTGAAGACATTCCACCACTGTGGGTCCAGGACAGAGAAGAGCCGTGACCGGGTAGATCGGCCCCCGGGGGCCTCTGAGCGACGGGGCAACCAGTCGCCTCGAGGCAGCAGAGCGAAGTGGTCGGGTGGGGGTGTAAGGCTTGACCATAGCCTGGAGGTAAGAAGGAGCTGTTCCTTTCACTGCCCTGTAGACTAGCACCAGGGTCTTGAACTGGATGAGCCGCTACAGGGAGCCAGTGTAGAGAACGGAGAAGGGTAGTTGTGTGGGTTGTTGTACCAGGTCCTGACCTCTGGACCTCAACAGTGATCAACCTCTACCAGGTCCTGATCTCTGGACCTCAACAGTGATCAACCTCTACCAGGTCCTGATCTCTGGACCTCAACAGTGATCAACCTCTACCAGGTCATCTGTTCTCAACACCCAGTGTCAGGTAGGTCTTTCCTGGGAGAAATCCTCTGGAGACGAGTGATGCGTTTTGCGTTTCCGCAGAAGAAAAACTGGGTAGTTAGCATGAGCTACCATGGCTGAACAGACAAAGAAAAGAGTGCCACCTACAGAAACTCAAACTTAAAAAAAAACTTGAGTAGGATCTTTTCCCCTCTGCCCCTCTTTCAAAATAAAAGCACTCTGTGAAGCAGCTAGAACGACACATTGACGAATTTAGTGGAATTTGAAGGTTAGGACTTATGGAGGACAAACATCTGAATCTATCAGCTGTTTTTCTAAAGAGCCATCAGCTGGTTTCACATGAAGAAGCATTCAGGTCATAGTTCTGTGCTGCTGTGTACAGTTCTGTTGTCTCTGTATATATGGAGCAGTGGCTTGGTTCATAGTCATGAATATGGGGTGGTGGGACCGACAGGAGCAGATGGACACTTTTACTGGGTGGGATGGGGGGTCATTGGGAGCGGGGTGGGGGATTAGGTAGTGGGTGGGGGTTGGTACTGTTGAGGGCCCAAACAATACCACCAGGACAGAAGGCCAGTAACAATAGCATTAGTCTGCGGTGGGTGTTAGTGTTTCTGCTAACACAGAAATTAATTTCATTAATGGAAACGAAGGCTAGGTCATTTAAATGAGATAAAATAGTATATAAATGTTAGTGAAGTAAATAGGATAGAAATAAGAATAGAGCAACTCCAATCCAACATAAAACATCTGAAAATTAAAACACTGAAACATATAACATATAATATGAAGTAGAATAAATAAGCTGATCTAAAATAAAGCCCCAGTACAGTACATAACAACTACATGTCCTGCTGTATATATATACGTACCATCCATCCATCTGCTGTACATGCTCCTATGTCACCTAGTGCCGTAGTTTTTTTGTATTTAGTTTTTAGGCCTTTCTATTTTTCATTTTGTATTTTGTCCCTTTCCTTTGTATTTTGTACATTCTTGTGATACTGTTATGCTGCTGCAACCCCAGAATTTCACCCCAGGGATCAATAAAGTATCTATCTATCCATCTGCTGGCTGAAACCAAAGGAATGATGTGAACCTCCAAGCAGGCCCACACAGACCTCCTTATAACACCTGATACCTTGATATATGACCTCATTATAACATCTGATACCTCATTCTATGACCTCACACTGCATTATAACACCTGATAGCTCAATATGCAATCTCAGACTACCTCATTAGAAGACCCCATACCTCATTATAAGAAGTAGTGTAATGTAGATTTAGATTATGATTGATATGAATAGATTTTTTTTATTTTTTATGTTGGTGGTTGTTTGATTTACTACAACATCACCAAGTAGGACCTGAGAACACACACACACACACACACACACACACACACACACACACACACACACACACACACACACACACACACACACACACACACACGCTGAGAGAGGAGGGGCCTGCCTGTTCATCAACATACCAGGGGGAGGGCCACACGCACACGCACACGCACAGCTGCTGGGCCTGCGGAGTGTAATGTTGAGATCGACATAGGAAAGATGATGGCTATGGCGACAGACTGTGTTGTTGGAAATACAATCTCACCAGCCTGCTACTAACCTGCTGCTAAACAACAACCTGGTGACATTAGTTAACATTAGCCCAGATTAGCTGTTAGGTAGTTATCTCTTTGTTTTGGGGACTCGGCTAGATAGCCGTTTAGCCTCGCTAGCATATTTCAGCTAGCCAGCTAACGTTAGCTTGTTAGCAGGACTGTTAGCTTCTGTTTAATTTAACTCTGTATTTCTATAGCTACCTAGCTGGTTAGCTTCGCCTGCCAAAGCAGTATTATATATTCTTCTATCTGACTGTCTACCTGTTTAGCTGGTTAGCGTGTCTTTATTTTCTTCTAACTAGCGACCTAGCCGGTTAGCTTTCCTTTATTTTCTTCTTTCGTTCTTCCTAGCTTTTTGTCATCGACCAGGTATCGCTGTAGTCATACAGTACGGATTATTCCTGTAATGAAATGTTGGTTTTAACATTTAATTTCTCGTTGTTGAGCTGCATCACAAAGCAAGGAGCTACTGGGAGCTAGCTGGAGCTAACTGGGCTAATTGCAGATCAATGTCTTTGTCCCTCTGGTTTAATGGGTTCACATTTGGAGGTGGGAGATATCTGTTTATCTCTTACTCTAACTCTTTATCTGTTAATATAATGTGATAGTAGGTTTATTTAGCTAGTTAGGTTAGTTAGTACTAGATTAGAGTGGGTAGGTAGTCCTGTTCCTTTGTTGTGGTATCTGTAGCAGCACTGTACTGAGTTCAGGGTGGTGGTATGGATGGATGGATCTATTATTGGCCTTTAAGAGAGTTGTTATCAGGGAGATTGATACAGCTCTGGGATCAGACGATTATCTATTCGTTTTTATCTAACTAATAGATCATATGTGGCCCTCAGCCTCAGTATTTGTGCTTTACTGAGCTCAGTTTAAACCAGGATAACTAATATCCTGGGTTGAAACAGCAGGTGAAAGGTTGTTAGACTGCAGTGCTGAGAAACAGTTGGTGCTATTATGGCCGTCACACCAGCCTGGATTTATCTGTACATTGTCCTCATATTCCCTGGTGAGTACTGGAGTACAGTCTACCTGTTAACCTGCTAATGAACAACACTAACTGCAATGTTGATCCACATGTCAGAATCTTTGGCTTGTCAACAGTACAGGCCAGACCATGTGTCAGCTAGTCACCATTTGAACCACCAAGCTCTAACTGACCTGGTTGAACTAGCCCAGTACTAGTTTACCATGCACTTAATGTTAGTTGATCAGCTAGCAGAATAACAAAGCTGAAAGGATTAATTGCTATTATGGTATGTTACAGTCTATTCTACAAAATGGTGCTGAGCTTTAGAAATGTGCAATACAAATGTAGTTATTATCAGTACTAGTAGTAGTAATAGTAGTAATTGTAGTAATTGTAGTAGTAACAGTAGTTGAAGTAATTGTAGTACATTTACATTACATTACAGTCATTTAGCGCATTTATCTAAAGCGACATACAATAAGTGCATTTAACATAGGTAGAGAACTACTACTAATAGGTCAGTCAGTCAGTCAGTTAGTGAACCAGTCAGTCAGTCAGTTAGTGAACCAGTCAGTCAGTGAACCAGTCAGTTAGTGAACCAGTCAGTCAGTCAGTGAACCAGTCAGTCAGTCAGTTAGTGAACCAGTCAGTTAGTCAGTCAGTGAACCAGTCAGTCAGTCCTCCTCTTCCTCCCATCCTGTATGCCTCTAACTGTCTGTTTTTCCCCCAGGATGCATTGCTGTCTCTCAGCGGAATGACAATGTCTATGTGTCAGGGATTTCCAATGGTGAGGTCACTAACACATCAATAACATGTCAGTGACATTAATAACATATCAATAACACATTGATAACATCAATAACATATCAGTGACATTAATTGATAACATTAATAACATATCGATAACACATTGATAACATCAATAACATATCAGTGACATTAATAGATAACACATCAATAACATATCAATAACATTAATAACACATTAATAACATATCAATAACACAATAAAATCAGTAACACCGTAATAACATATTGATGACATATTAATAACATATCAATAACACAGTGACAGTCTGACCTCATGCTGTGTCCCAAACTTACTTTTTGAGGTGGTGAACTAAAATGTTTCATCATCAGAATAATAGAAACTGTTTAATAATGAAACTAATAATATATTAACAGAAACACTAAAGAGACAAGAATAGATCTACAGTTTTACTGTGTGTGTGTGTGTGTGTGTGTGTGTGTGTGTGTGTGTGTGTGTGTGTGTGTGTGTGTGTGCGCGCGTGTGTGCGTGTGTGTGCGTGTGTAGCATGTGGCGAGGTAGCAGAGTTGCTGCGAGCGTCCAGCGGTGTGATCACCAGTCCTGGTTGGCCCTTCCAGTATCCAGCCAGAGTCAACTGTAGCTGGAACATCAGAGCTAAACCTGGAGACACTGTTACTATCAGGTAACACACACACACACACACACACACACACACACACACACACACACACACACACACACACGCACCAGACTAATCAGGGCATCCCTGAATTTACAGCATTTCATTTGAAACTCTTTTAATCCTCTCCTCTCATCCTGTCCTCCTCTCCTCCTCCTCTCCTCTCCTCCCCTAGTTTCCAGGACTTTGACCTACAGGGTTCCCATCGTTGTTCTTCAGACTGGATGTCCATCAGCAGCTACAGGAGTCTGGATGGTCTGAGGGTCTGTGGTTCCTCCCTCCCTCCTCCCTACATCTCCTCCCAGGACCATGTCTGGATCCACTTCCACTCCGACGACAGCCTGGCGGGGAAGGGCTTCAGACTGTCCTACATCACCGGTAAGGCTGTAGGACACACTGGTCTGTTACTGGGAAGGGCTTCAGACTGTCCTACAACCACAGTCTCTACTGGTTTCTGCAGCAGGATTGGTAGGACAGCGCCCCCTCTGGCTCTGTGTTAGGTAACAGGTGTTTAGAACAGAGGGATGAGGGAAGATGAAGCTCTAGATGACATGGATTTAATATGATACATGGACACGAAGAGCAATCTGATGATTCAATGGTGAAGCTTCTCTCTAGTTGGCTCTGTAAACCTACTAACTATTGAACTAACTACCAACCAGTAGATCCTCCTCTTTCCCTCTGGAAATCTACTTTACACTGATGATTCGCAAGATTCTTGTTTTTCTTGACGTAGCGACACCTCATTGCTCTGTTGTTGAGCAAAACAAACCAGCATGGCGGCTCGACGGAGACGAGTGAAGCAGTTTCAGACGGTCGGCCACGCCCCTCAAACCATACGTACACGCATCACTTCCTGTGCGTGCATCATTCCAGCACTTACTAAACGCCAATACATAAAAAATATGGCATCGGTATAAAGTGTCAAAAGGGTATTTATTAATATGAAAATCTTAAGTATTAATACTTTAACCAACATCTGTTTCTTTCTCTCATGTTAACCTCTGCTTCATCATGGCCTCCATCCAGTGAAATAGTACCTACTTGACATCTGCCCCTCCATACGAGACTTCTTATTTAACAAGTACATATAACATGAACAGATGACTGGTAGTATTCAATCTACAATCAAAAACGTGTGTGTGTGTCCAGGTAAACTGGAGGCCTCGAGCTGCGATGTGGACCAGTTCCACTGCTCTAATGGGAAGTGCATCCCAGACTGGTGGAGGTGTAACTCCATGGACGAGTGTGGCGACAACTCAGACGAGGAGCTGTGTGTCGATTCAGCGTTTTCCTTCCAACCCTGCAGCCTCAACCAGTTCCCCTGCCTGTCCCGATACACCCGCATATACACCTGTCTGCCGCACACGCTGCGCTGCGACGGCAGCATCGACTGCCAGGTACCAACACAGACACTCAGTACAGGAGGTGAACATGTAGGCTGTATGTTACTGTCATGATGAACGCTAAAGTTCCATAAATATCTGTAAAACTACTATAAACAGTTCATATCCATATACTGATATTTATTTAATGTTTGTGATGTAGCAGCTTGAGGTTCAGTTTGACCATATAAACCATGTGGCATTAATATCCATGTGGTATATTTCTATAGGATGCCGATGACATGGACTGATAGAACCATGTTCTTGTCTTAGTGTTTCATATTGTATGTTAGAATATTATTATGGTATTGTTTATTTCAGGACCTTGGTGATGAAATCGACTGTGACGTTCCAACCTGTGGAGAATGGCTGAGAAACTTCTATGGTTCCTTCAGCTCTCCTAACTACCCTGACTTCTACCCTCCTGGTAGTAACTGTACCTGGTTAATAGACACTGGAGACCACAGGAAGGTAACCTCTGACCTCTGATACCTTAACCCTAACTACCCAGTCTCCCCTTCCAGTAACATTAGCTGTTTTGTTGGAGATTTAAAGGATAATTCAGGTCATGAGTTGTGATATTGTTGTGGTATTGGAGATTTGTGAGGTCATGGTTAAGGCCATACCTGCTGAAGTGCCTCTGAGCAAGATAAGAAGAGAGCAGGGATTTGAACCAGCAGACTGACTCTGCGCCCCAACCAGAGGGAGGACATAGCATTTCCCTCCTGGGTATCTTAAGCTTTTCCTGCTGTTGCTGCCATGAGGGCCAGGTGACTTAGGTACTTTGAGTTTGTACCATCAGGGTGTCGGCAGGTTTCATCCAGGTAAACCAAGACTCATCAAGACCTTTGTAATGACATATGAGACCAGTTTCAGCACTGACATCAATGTGAAATGTTGTGCTGTCAGTCTGAGTTTGCACAACCCTGAACAACTCAGCATCTTAAGGCCTCTGAAACTGAAGACTAAAGCTGTTTTTAACTGCAGACACCCTGAATGTGTTGTGAACACAGTAACATTTTGGTGGTTTGTAAATCTGTTGGCAGCAGTGTGTTTTTAACCAATCAGCACAGTGGAAAGTCCTGCATACACATCCAATGAGATGTCTGCCACTGTCTCGTCTACTTGACCAATTACCCAGTTGTGTTAGTCCGCCCTCTGCTGGTCAGGTGGTAGCATTGCACCAAAAGTGAAATGATTGGAGTTGAAGGGTTTGTCCATTTTGAATGGAACTGTTAATTTTAGCTGCAAGAAACATGTTGTGGATTAATAAAGTATACCATAATATGAAGTTCAGAGCAGGTCGTTCTTCTAGGAAGCAGAAGCTGATTTTCTGGTGATTCCTGAACAGAGAGCAGTAACGTTTAGCCATTGGAGTTATTGGCTAACATCTTCCTCCTCGTCCTACCTCAGGTCATCCTGCGCTTCACAGACTTTAAGCTGGATGGGACAGGGTACGGTGACTATGTGAAGGTGTATGACGGTTTGGAGGAAAACCCTCGGCGTCTCCTCAGGGTGCTCACCGCCTTCGACTCCAGAGCGCCGGTCGCCGTTGTGTCATCGTCCGGTCAGCTCAGAGTTCATTTCTACGCCGACAAGATCAACGCTGCCAGAGGATTCAATGTAACATACCAGGTGTGTGTGTGTGTGTGTGTGTGTGTGTGTGTGTGTGTGTGTGTGTGTGTGTGTGTGTGTGTGTGTGTGTGTGTGTGTGTGTGTGTGTGTGTGTGTGTGTTAGCTTAATCCTATTTCAGGTATAAGTGAAAACAACTTTCTCTTCAACTATAAGCCAGTTATCACTCCCTCCCTCAAAAACCAACAAAAAGTTTATACATTCAAACCATACTGTGACAATTATTTGGTTTGAAAATATGAACTAATCACCAATATGTATATGTGCAGTAAGAGTGACATGGCGGTTTGCGGTGTTACAGGGTGTTGTAATGATAACCAGCTTCAACCAGACAGCCATCACACCAGAAGAATCAGGACAAAACAGTTTAGGTACCAGACACTGTGAGCTCTCATCTGTAGGAGTAACGGCGAGCCGGCCTTGGCAGTGTTGACTGGCATAAAATGAGGTGCACAGGCACAAGGAGGTCCTACCGGGGTGACTAGTCCTGGTCTAACTGTCCTCTGTGTCCTACCGGGTTGACTAGTCCTGGTCTAACTGTCCTCTGTGTCCTACCGGGGTGACTAGTCCTGGTATAACTGTCCTCTGTGTCCTACCGGGGTGACTAGTCCTGGTCTAACTGTCCTCTGTGTCCTACCGGGTTGACTAGTCCTGGTCTAACTGTCCTCTGTGTCCTACCGGGGTGACTAGTCCTGGTCCAACTGTCTTAGCAGGGGGATTAGAACTGGTCTGTGTCCACTGTCCTACCAGGTGGACTAGTCCCGGTGTAACTGTCCTCTCTATCCTATTCAGGACTATCCTATTTTTCAAAACTAAGTATTGTAGTATAACCAACAGGACGTATTGTAGTTTAACCAACAGGAAGTATTGTAGTATAACCAACAGGAAGTATTGTAGTTTAACTAACAGGAAGTATTGTAGTATAACCAACAGGAAGTATTGTAGTTTAACTAACAGGAAGTATTGTAGTATAACCAACAGGAAGTATTGTAGTGTAACCAACAGGAAGTATTGTAGTGTAACCAACGGGACACTACACTGTATAACAGTATTGATCTCTTTTCAGAGTTGCACTTTTTAGACTGCACTGGTCTCACAGCCGGCTGTACAAAGAGACCAATGTTATTTGTCCAGCTCATTTTGAAGAAAGTTAGGTTGTAGCTTGTGTCTACCTTACTACGGTGGGAAAGAGGCGCCGTTTGCATTTTAACAATGTTTTGCTTATGAGTTATTCATCCGGGAACTTCGAATCTGTCAATATATTTCCAACTTGACCGACCTCTGATCCTCTCCATCACTGGCGCCTTCCACTTCTTGTGGTTGTGCACTACTTTCAGAGCTGACAAGTTTAACACATCTCGTCAGTAACATGAATTATTACTTTTTAACCGCCTGTAATAATCAGATGTTTCATCTGCTCTAACTGTGTCCTCTGTCCTACCAGGTGGACGGGTTCTGCCTGCCCTGGGAGATTCCTTGCGGAGGGAATTGGGGTTGCTATACCGAGCAGCAGCGTTGTGATGGATACTGGCACTGTCCGAACGGCCGGGACGAACTCAACTGTTCGTCCTGCCAGGAAGACGAGTTTCCCTGTTCCAGGAATGGAGCCTGTTACCCTCGATCGGACCGCTGCAACTACCAGAACCGCTGCCCCAACGGCTCAGATGAGAAGAACTGCTTTTTCTGCCAGCCTGGAAACTTCCACTGCAAGGTAAGCCCTCCTTTGAAAGGTAAAGAGTTTGTTAACAAACAAAGGAACTTCCCAAGTTTCTTCAATGATATCCTTTTATGATTTATTTAATAAGAGGTTGTGGTATGACTCTAACCTTTTAACCTCTCTCTTCCCCCACCTCCAGAATAACCGGTGTGTCTTTGAGTCCTGGGTGTGTGATGCTCAGGATGACTGTGGTGATGGTAGTGATGAGGAGAGCTGCCCAGTCATTGTTCCCACCAGAGTGATCACTGCTGCAGTCATTGGTAGCCTCATCTGTGGGCTCCTGTTGGTCATCGCCCTCGGCTGCACCTGCAAACTCTACTCCCTGCGCATGTTTGAACGCAGGTATATGAATGTTATTTTTCAACACAGGGTCAGGGTCGTGGGTTCGATCCCCATGTAGTGTCAACTGTAACTTGTAAGTCGCTTTTGGATAAAGGTGTCTGCTAAATTACTGTAATGTAGTGTCTTCTCAATGTGATTGGTTGTTCCAGGTCGTTTGAGACCCAGCTGTCTCGTGTAGAGGCGGAACTACTGAGGAGGGAAGCCCCGCCCTCCTATGGTCAGCTGATCGCTCAGGGCCTAATTCCACCAGTAGAGGACTTCCCAGTATGCTCTGGGAACCAGGTATACACACACACTATAATACATTAGAACACATTAGAACAGACTATAGTACATTAGAACAGACTATAATACATTAGAACATATTAGAACAGACTATAATACATTGGAACAGACTATAATACATTAGAACACACTATAATACATTAGAACACATTAGAACAGACTACAATACATTAGAACACATTAGAACAGACTATAATACATTAGAACACATTAGAACACACTAATACATTAGAACACACTATAATACATTAGAACACATTAGAACAGACTACAATACATTAGAACACATTAGAACACTAATACATTAGAACACACTATAATACATTAGAACATTAGAACACATTAGAACAGACTATAATACATTAGAACAGACTATAATAAATTAGAACACATTAGAACACACTATAATACATTAGAACACTATAATACATTAGAACAGACTATAATACATTAGAACAGACTAATAAATTAGAACACATTAGAACACACTATAATACATTAGAACACTATAATACATTAGAACAGACTATAATACATTAAAACACTAGAATACATTAGAACACACTAGAATACATTAGAACACACTATAATACATTAGAACACATTAATTAGAACAGACTATAATACATTATAACACATTATAACAGACTATAATACATTAGAACAGACTAATACATTAGAACACATTAGAACAGACTGTAATACATTAGAACAGAGTATAATACATTAGAACACTAATACATTACAACACAGAACAGACTATAATACATTAGAACACACTATTACATTAGAAGAGACTACAATACATTAGAACACATTAGCACAGACTATAATACATTAGAACACATTAGAACACACTATAATACATTAGAACACACTAATACATTAGAACACATTAGAACAGACTACAATACATTAGAACACATTAGAACACACTAATACATTAGAACACACTATAATACATTAGAACATTAGAACACACTATAATACATTAGAACACATTAGAACAGACTATAATAAATTAGAACACATTAGAACACTATAATACATTAGAACACTATAATACATTAGAACAGACTATAATACATTAAAACACTAGAATACATTATAACACACTATAATACATTAGCACACATTAGAACAGACTATAATACATTAGAACACACTATAATACATTAGAACACATTAATTAGAACAGACTATAATACATTAGAACACATTAGAACAGACTATAATACATTAGAACAGTATAATACATTAGAACACTATAATACATTAGAACAGACTATAATACATTAGAACACATTAGAACAGACTAATACATTAGAACAGAGTATAATAAATTAGAACACTAATACATTACAACAGAACAGACTATAATACATTAGAACACACTATATTACATTAGAACAGACTAATACATTAGAACAGACTATAATACATTACAACACATTAGAACACTATATTACATTAGAACACACTATATTACATTAGAACACATTAGAACACACTATAATACATTAGAACACACTATATTACATTAGAACTGACTATAATACATTAGAACACACTATATTACATTAGAACACATTAGAACACTGTAATACATTAGAACACATTAGAACAGACTATAATACAGTAGAACAGACTATAATACATTAGAACACATTAGAACACACTATAATACATTAGAACACATTAGAACACTCTAATACATTAGAACACATTAGAACAGACTATAATACATTAGAACACATTAGAACACACTATAATACAGTAGAACAGACTATAATACATTAGAACACATTAGAACACATCTTTCTCTTCTCTCAGCAGGTTAGTCTAGTGCAGGGGTTCCAGACGGGGGTCATGGGATGGGTGCTGAAAGAAGTATTTTTTTGTCAATATATATACATTTATTATTTGTGTGTGTGTGTGTGTGTGTGTGGGGGGGGGGGGGGGGGGGCATGAAATATTTTACCCCTCATAGGGGGTTGCACTTGCAAAAAGGTTAAGAACCCCTGGTCTAGTGGACAGAAGTCTCTCCTGATTTTATTCAGCATCACAAATCAACTGGAAGAATATTCTGACCCTAGTCCAACTGTCTGTCTCTCTCCAGGCTTCAGTCCTAGAGAACCTTCGTCTTGCTGTTCGTTCTCAGCTGGGCTTCACCTCCCTGCGCCTCCCCTCCTCCGGTCGCCATAGCACCCTGTGGCGCCGCCTCTTCACCTTCTCGCGGTCCCGTCGGTCTGGTTCCCTGGCGCTGGTCTCCGCTGACCCGGAGGACGGTGCCGGGACTGGGAGCTCTGGGAGTTCTGGTTCAGACCTTCTGCCCCCAGACTCAGACGACACTGACACCGAGGGTGAGCGAGGGAGGGAGAGAGAGAGGGGCGATGGGGCAGTGGGTGGACCGGTTGCCCCCCTCCCCCAGAAAACTCCGCCCTCCAATGCTGTAGAAGCAGTCGTATCCGTGACGACCACCGCAACCACCATGATGACCGCGCCCAACCTGGACCGAGGTCAGGATAGGCCCAGGGAGGCCCGGTCTCCTCCTATCCCTAGTTCCGTCACCGTGGTAACCTCTAGCCCAGCTACTGAATGCCACAACGATGCTCCAGTGCTCCAGACTCTACCCACCTCCGCCCTGCAGCGCCTTGCCCACAACCTGCACCGCCTCGCCAGAAACCTGACCAGAACCACCCAGAACCTAAACCAGAACCACAGCCCACTCAGACAGCTGGAGACAGGAGGAGGAAGAGGAGGAGAAGGAGGGGAGAGGAGAGGAAGCAGAGAGGAAGAAGAAGATGTGGAACTCCTCATCCCGGTCTCTGACTCTGACTCCTCGTCTTCCTCCTCACTGGTTAGTGAGAGCTGCCGGCCGCTGCTGGAGCCCCGCCCCTCCTCCACCTCAGGTCAAGCCCACCGCCATCACCGTGGAAACGGCTGCCGTGGTGGCAGGGATGGTTTGTGTGAACACTGTGGGATGGTCCATACTGCCCAGATCCCTGATGCCTGTCTGGAGGCTACAGGGAAGACTGAGAGCAGTGATGACGAGCTACTACTACTATGCTAATAAGCTAGCTAGCAGGCTAACACATTAGCCTGGACTACTGCTAACACACTAGACTGGACTACAGCTAGCCAGCAGGCTAACACATTAGACTGGACTACAGCTAACATACTAGACTGGACTACAGCTAGCCAGCAGACTAACCCGTTAGACCGGACTACAGCTAGCAAGCAGGCTAACACATTAGACTGGACTACAGCTAGCCAGCAGACTAACCCGTTAGACCGGACTACAGCTAGCCAGCAGGCTAACACATTAGCCTGAACTACAGCTAGCCAGCAGGCTAACACATTAGAATGGACTACAGCTAACATCTTAGCCTGGACTAAAGCTAGCAAACAGGCTAACACATTAGACTGGACTACAGCTAACACCTTAGACTGGACTACAGCTAGCCAGCAGGCTAACACATTAGACTGGACTACAGCTAACACCTTAGACTGGACCAACAGGCTAACACATTAGACTGGACTTAAGGCTAACAGTTAGCACATCTGGACAATCTGCTCTCCTCACCAGAATTAATTTCCATGCCATTTTGTAAAAATGAAATGAAAGGACACAAAATGGCCCCCAAGGATGGAGAAAATAAAACATCTCTGTCTAAGACTCCTCAAAGTTACTCCTTCATACGTCAGTGAAGGAAACCAAACTGGAAGGTACACAAAATGGCCGCTGAGGGAGAGGTGTGATTTACTGAAAATACGACTGAGACGAAACATCGGATTGTTTCATGTCTGATGAACTCCTGGTTTGGTCCTGGTGTCAAAGACCAGATGGAGGAGGAGTTGTTGTGTGTTATGATGATGTAATTCCCTGTTGGTACGACCATTAATACAATCCCTTGTCTGTTTCCTAATCCGTCCTTTAATATGCTCCCCTCTGCCCAGTCAGAAAACCACTAATCTGCTAGCTAGAGGTTGCTACTGCGCTGGTCCTCCCTCCCCTGTCCATTAACACTGTCCTCCATGTCGGTATGACCTTAAGCTATGTCCTCATTCGGTTCCTTATTGATGACAATATTGCTGACCCAGCCCCTGGTCCAGAGGTTGTTACTGTTCTGTGTTGGTACGAAGGACATGTTGGTGCAACATTAAAGGGTCCCTCTCTCTCATGATGCTCACTGTCAAGGCTTTCAGCCCTCATAGGCTGGAACGTTTTAACACCAACCACCATTTGCAGTTCCTGTTCAGTCGTAAAAGTCAGAATTGGCCAGGAAAATACTGAACATGGACAGTTTGGTGTTGATGTTTACACCTTGTCCTGCTCTTGAAGCTTACTGATAATAATGAATCTTCTAAAAGGAGAAGGTTCTAGTCTGTTCTAGGAGGAGGATGTAGGAAAGAAAAACCTCCTCTAGCAGAAAGAGCAGCTCTGCCCTCTAAAGGCAAACAGCAAGAACTACATTGTGTTTTGCAGGTCAACAGTCATTTCATATATGATATGAATGATCCAGCAGTGATTTCTGTTTCACTACTAACAGTTACTGCTAGAAAGAGACAACTGACTTTATTTCTGTTCCAGACGCTCTAGAGGAGTCTGGTTCAAAGTTACAGAGTCAGAGGAGGAGTCAGACACCGGAGAAGTCTGAAGGCTAGCATTGTCACGATAACCACAATTTCCAGTTCAGCGTCACTAGCAGAGGATCGGAATAGTTAGAATGAGGAGGAGGATTGACCAACTGGTTCAAACAGTCCACCATCATGTCTGACCTGGATCCCAGTCCACCTGAACTGGTTGACCAACTGGTGCCAGGAGCCCAATATATGGCGGCCAGATGGTGGAAGAGCTGCCACCACGCTGGATGCTTCTCCTGCAGCAGTGAGACATTTTTAGAAATGAACCTTAGTTGGTGTAGACGATAAAAGTATCGTGACAACGCTACTGAGGACTCCGCCTCTCGACTCCTACCAGATGTTCTCCTCTTTCCTAATAGGCTCCTCCTCCTTTCCTGCTGTTGTATAAACCACAGATGAAGCCATTGAAACGCAACTGTCTATTTATTAGCTTTGTTACAGTTTTGGTACTGAGATCTCAGATGACCTCGTGTGAGTGTGTCTATATTTATTATTATTATGGCTATTATGCTTCTGAATATTACTTTCCTGTTCAGTAGCTGTTACCTGACATGCATGATAAGTTGTCTTGTGCTATTTTTTTCTTTGTTAAGTGAAAAGTTGTTGAAAACAAAGTCTATAAAATTTAACTGTTAACTGCACAAAAGATTAAAGGTACAGAATTTAAAATGGATTTTGTTGTTTTATGATCAACTCAGTAGGTTGATGAGTAGGTAGAACATACGCTCCTGCTCGTTAACAAGCCTGCTCCTCCAAACAGCCACATCATGTGGCTGCAGCTCAATATATAAATATATCTATCTATATATATAGATAGATATATTTATATACACATTCCGTAGCGGTGCAGCCCGACTGAAGTCCTCATGGCTGAAGATCTAAATCCTGTTCTGTTTGAAAACTCAAAACACCGGTCTTGAACCCACAACCTCTCACTGCCATACCAGTGCTCATCCCTCTGTACAACTGAATATCAGTTTTCAATCTTCTGTTTTGGATTCTGGAGGTAGGTAGTGACCAATGACCCTTGACCTCCTGACTATAGGTAGTGACCTCTGACCCTTGACCCCCTCACTGTAGGCAGTGACCTCTGACCCTCTGACTTGGTAGTGACCTTTGACCCCTGACTGTAGGTAGTGACCTCTGACCCTCTGACTTGGTAGTGACCTCTGACCCTTGACCTCCTGACTGTTGACCTCAGAGGGTGTGTATTGGTGACGGTCCCATGTCTGTTCACTGTGTGTTCACAAACAACCAGATGAAAAAGTAATAAATTAATTTTATTTTTTTCTCAAAACAAGAAACAATTAAAAATTCATATTTTGTGGCAATGTCCCCTTTCGTCATTGCTAGCACCCCATTGGTCTGCTTCCTTACTGCTCCTACACAGGTCAAAGGTCACAGTGACCCCAGGATCTTACCTTCTTTCATAACAATAGTAAAAAAAGTTTCAAGTTGACCTTCAGTAAATACAAAATCTTTTATTTCTTTTTAATTTATTTATGTTCTCTCCTCTTAATAAACCAGAAATAAATCTAAATAAATCTTTTCTTTTTTTAAATACGAGTTGGTGGAATGTTATTGGATATTTCTGATGTCACATTACATTACATCCAAAGCGACGTACAAAGGTTGATGTTGATTGAATGTCGTTGGCGTGTTGCCACTGGTTTCCATTGCCATGGCAGCGAAGCGTGGAGGAAATGACATGCACTGTACAGGAAGTCATTTCAGTCTCTATCAAAACATGCTTCTGACAAACATGGCAGAGGGCGCTCTAATGTCACATCATGCTTGTTTTGTTTTGGTCTTCATCGTCGTCGTCATCATCGTCATCCAGCCCAGGTAGAAGCCACGCACACCACTGTCAGCCAATAGGAGAGCAGCTCAGTGACTGGGACTGGAGCTGTACCAGTGAAACCAGTAGAACCATACAGTGTCAGAGTGGCCCAGAAGCTATTGTTGCCTGGCAACAAAAAGGTTCCCAGGGTTCAAATGGAGTCAGACTGAACTAGTTCCAGTTAAGACCAGAAACAGCAGCCTGGTGTTGTCATGGCGACAGCTTTCCACTATGAGACCAGTTTAACTAGACTCGTCCCCTCTAGTAATACCATGCACTATTTATTTTATCTTTAGAAAATAATATACATTTTGAAAAGTCTTTATTTATTTGTTCTTTATTTAAGATGCAGTTTCCAATGAAAAGAATCTTTTGTTCACAGTTGATTTTATTTTATTCTCTAAATCTTTTCATCTGACCATGCAAAAAAGGAAGGAAAAAAAATAAATATTACATACAGTATTCCTGTGTGTCTCCATGGAAACCAGGTGACAGTTTGTTTTTGTTGTTGCTATGGTTTCTGGTCTCACCAGCTGGCGGCCACACCTCTAATAGTCACAAGACTCATCAGGAGCTGATCTGATTGGCTGACTGGGTGAAGGCATGGCAGTGGCCAGGCCTGACTCCGCCCACCAAACATCTGATGATGAGAACCGTAGTAGAACAGTTCATCTCTCTGGAGGTTTCCTCTTCTTCCTCCTTCCCTCCTTCCAACCAGGTCTGGTAACACCACTGATTCCCTCTCTCTCTCTCTCTCTCTCTCTCTCTCTCTCTCTCTCTCTCTCTCTCTCTCTCTCTCTCTCTCTCTCTCTCTCCCCCTCCTATGGGCAGTCCTTTCTGGCCCCACCCTCTGTAGGAGGGCCTTTTCCTGTGTGTGCGCCAGTAGGCAGAGCCTTGTTGGAAAACCCCGCCTCCTTCCTCCTCAGGACACACGGTGACGTCATCGTTGAGACCCACCCGGCAACAACACGCCCCTTCTACGGAACTTCTTTGCTGGTTGCTATGGCAACACGCCCCCCTAGAATCCTCCTGGCTGGTTGCTATGACCCCTCTTGATTGGTGGTGCTACGACTTGCCCTCTGTCTCCTTATTGGTCAGCGGGGCCAAGGCAGGGTCCACCAATGAGGTGGGGGGAAACAGTTTGAACCAGCCAATCACCATGTTGGACAGGTCCAGATCATCCAATAGGATCTGAGCGGCGCCCATAAAGGATTTATGGTCCATCCGTCCATAGTCACCCCAGACAATGATCTGCAGACAGACAGACAGACAGACAGACAGGTAGTGACATCACATCCACCTCTTCCCTCCACCTTCATTTAGGGTCATAGGAATCTGTTGTCAGGCACTGTGACCTCTGACCTTTGACCTCCTGACTTATTATTATCCCAGTTTCAGGGACCCATGACGGTCTCAATTCTGTTTCAGAGGAAAAACTGAAAATGTTCAAATTTTAAGATGTTGAATTTTGGTAAATCAGCAGCCTGATAGTGACTGTGTGTGCGTGTGTGTGTGTGGGTGGTGTATGTGTGTGTGTGTGTGTGTGTGCGTGTGTGTGTGTGGGTGTGTGTGTGTGTGTGTGCGTGTATGTGTGTGTGTGTATTTGTGTGTGTATGGTGTGTGTGTGTGGTGTATGTGTGTGTGGTGTGTGTGTGTGTGTGTGTATGTGTGTGTGTGTGGTGTGTGTGTGTATGTGTGTGTGTGAGTATGGTGTGTGTGTGTGTGTGTATGTGTGTGTGCGTGTATTTGTGTGTGTATGGTGTGTGTGTGTGTGTGTGTGTGTGTGTGTGTATGTGTGTGTGTGAGTATGGTGTGTGTGTGTGTGTGTGTGTCCTGCTCTTTTCTGTTGAATAGCTGGGGCCTGTTCCAAGAAGCAGGTTCAGCAAACTGAGTCCAAGTCTGAGTTTTCGGTTCCAGAATGTCTGATTTGAGTTTGTTCAATCAACTTTGAGTATGTTCACCTTGAGTTAAGCGCGTGCGTGACGACAATAAAAAGCCACCATCAATGGAGGTCCGATACTACGATTCACCATGGCAACCAGCAAGCGGAAGGGTCGTAAAGGAGAGGGAATTGGCGTGGGAGAGAATCGCTGCCCGAGTCAATGCGCACGTTTGAATGCAGTAGTGTATTCATTATACATTTAACCACACTTTCTTATAATATTACCTACATGTGAGAAAGTGGCGGAATAGTATTGGAAAAAAATGTTTTCATTTAGGTGCAATCCCACGGGCACAAAGCCACTTGGCAGCAGCTGAAAATGAAATATAAAAACATCACAATAGAGTCATTTAGCAGACCAACTCAGACATTCTTCAAATGGTGTACTTGGGGTGACAAATTAGAAAGGCCGATCTAGAAATGTAATTACTGGAACATAAGTTAGAGGTGGGTGCATGGTCACAGGTGAAATGTGTTGTTGGAACAATGTAAAATACTAACTGTTGCTTTTGTATTTGTAGGAAATAAAGAAGACCAAATGAAAGGTGTCTTTATTTGACTGCTCACATTTGACTCACAGTTTGCTGAACCTTTTGCACCTTTTACATATTTTATTTTAATATAGGCCATAATGAAAAAGGGAACAGAGACAATCACCATTATGGGATGAATGAAGTTAAATCAAGTCATACTTTTTGCATATAACCAGTTATTCCCGTTTTTATAATGCTTTTCTTTCCCTCAGTTTCCCTCATCTCAGGGTTACCAAACTCAGAGTTTTCACTAAACCCGCTTCTTGGAACAGACCCAGATGTATGTCCGAGGACCGTAGATAGGACCTGTTTAAACTGGATTAGGTCTGGAATGTAGTTGTTACTGCTTTGTGTGCAGTACTACCTCTATACATCGCTCTTTTGTGTTTGAAAAGATTATTGCATGGATTTCATTGGTGCGGGTTGTTTTATTATGTTTAGGAAACTTATTTTGCAGGTTGCCATTGAGTTTATTTGGTTTGGCAGGTCCCCATTTGTGATTCATTAAGTTTTGCAGGTTCCCATTGAGTTTTGGTTTGCAGATTCCCATTGAGTTGATTTGGTTTATTGTGTTTTGCAGGTTCTCATTGGTGATTCACTGAAGATTCCCCTGACACAGAAATCCTGGCTTCCATTTCCTCCACCTGTTCCACATGCTACGCTCACACCAGAAAGACCACCTGAGGTGAGATTCGAACCTCAGGTGCAAGGGTCCAGACACCAGACACCAGTTGCAAGGGTCCTTACCACTTACCTATCCCTGGGGGAGAATACAAAGTCAAAGTCACATAAGCTTTTCTTGTTCTTGGCTATTTCAGCTAATCTGAGGTGATAATTGGGGAAAGGGCGACATCTAGTGTCCAGAATGATAATTGCTGTTCCTAAGGGAAACAGAAATTGGGGTCCTCAGTTTGTGGGTTGAAGCACCTGGACCTCACTATGTAACAAGTGCAAGAATGTGTGTGTGTGTGTGTGTGTGTGAGTATGGTGTGTGTATGGTGTGTGTGTGTGTGTGTGTGTGTGTGTGTGTGTGTTACCTGCAGGACCTTGCCCTCCGGGTTCTCTTCAAACTGCAGCTGCTGCTGGTAAAGGGGATCGAGCGTCTTCCTCGCCAGACGAGTTCTCCTCTTCAGAACACACTTCCCATTATCCATCAGGTAGACCTTCACATAGGGAGCTACACACACACACACACACACACACACACACACCACACACCCCACACACACACACACACACACACACACACCATACACACACACACACACACACACACACACACACACACACACACACGTATTACAGGGTATTACAGAGTGGTACTGGGTACTACAGGGTATTACTGAGTATTATTGGGTAGTACTGGTTAGTACAGGGTAGTACAGACTAGTACAGAGTGGCACTTTAGGGGTAGTACTTTAGTACAGTGTAGTAGTATTTGACTGGGGCAGTGCTCTCACCTGGGGTGTTCTTGTTGCCTTGTTTACCCACAAGCCCCCTGGCTCTGATCACTTCCACGTCCAGACGCTCCTTCCTGTACACCATGCCAATCTGGATGTCACCTGACAGGAAATACAACAGCCAATCACAATTCACTTCCTAGTTAAACAAGTTTCTACTGTGGTGTTATTAGTGTTATATTGGTGTGGTTGCTCCAGGCGTCGATAGCTTAATGGTGTGAAAGTAGAAGAAGAGGGAATAATAATAATCAAGAGGGTTCAAACCGTTTTGTTTCTGCAAACCGCTGCAGAATGACAGAAGAAGATCAACACACAAATATATTCACTTCATTGTGAGATGTTAAGAAAGCAAGGCCACCAGGACAGAGGCTTCCACTGTCAAACAACAAAGTTCAGTTTCAACATAAAAGCCCCAGGCCCGCGCCCTTGATCGGCAACGCCGTCGCCCCCTATTGGTCAATTTCTAAAACATTTTGTGGACATGTGTCAACAGCTTAATTAAAAATGTCCACCAAGTTTGGTGATGTTTGGACAAACTGGTGGCGCCCCCTATTGAGCGATTTCAAAATAGTTTTGCACACATGGGTCAACAATGTTATGAAACATGTCCTGTGAGTTTTGTGATGATTGGACCAACAGTTTCTCATTTATAGTCTGATTTGTGTCATGCCACGCCCATTTTTTGGCCTTTGTAGTGTACCAGTGGTGTGCAGAGCTCCCGGGGGCCAGGGGCATGCTGGGTTCATTCTGCAGGCGTGGTCTCAGGGGTATCTTCATGTCTTCATTCTAAATCTTATGAGGGGTGTCTGAACCATTGATTGTTACCAAGGGACCGACGGTGGACAGAGGAAAGGGGCCCATGCTCCATCAGAGGTTCTTAATCATCCCCTGGCTTTAGCTCCAGCTCTACTCGGGCATACCTGAACCAATTAGAGGCTTCACCTTTTCATGAAACTTTAATTGGTTCAGGTGTGCCTGAACCAAACTAATAGTTTGTCATACAGCAGATTGAGTGTCCTAAAGAGCTACAGTGCACCTGAATAACACACTTCACCTTTCAGCCAGGAAATATTGATTACTTGACCTAAATTTGATTTTAATTTTGTCAAACCTGAAAAGGGCAGTGATTCTAACAAATCAAAGATCAAGGCGGGCATTACCCATAGAGGGTGTGGCCAGAGTCTGCCGACCAGCCAGCTGGGCGGGGCCTAATCCCTCCAGGAATCCAGTGAACTGTTTATCAGATGCGATCTTCACCCCTGGAAATATCAGACTAGAGGACGAGAGACAGAGAGACAGAGAGACAGAATGAGGCTCCTGTTACAATACAAACAGCCAATAAAGTTTTGGACACATTTCAATTCAAGTCCAAAAGAAGAAAGAAAGAAAGAAAACAGTCCCAGCCAGCGAATCCGCTTCAACACAATGAAGCAAATTATGAACCAATCAGAAGATCAATATTTAGAACTTTGGAGAAATTAAACAAAACTAAACTGTTACTTGGCCCAAAACAGAGAATATAAATTGGCTGAGTATCTCCACTCCAGATCCAGACCAGATCCAGACCAGATCCTGGCTCAGTGACCAACTCTTCCTCCTCCACTGTGAGAAGTTCTCCTCTTCTATCCAAGACTCTATCAGACTTTCTAATGTTCCCCAGAGGAGGAACGAGCAGCAGATCCTCTGGGAGATCAACATGGATCTGAGGGAATCACGACTGGACATATGACACCTGGCTGGATCTGTTTCTACCTTTTAAATATGGATACGTCATATGTTATAGATATTTGAATATTCTGGAAACTGCTTTGGCAGCATGTTTTTGTTCATGCCAATAAAGCTTATTTGAACTTGAGAGACAGAATCAAAAGAGGAGTGATCCTACGCTCCGGGTTTGGGCTCCTCAGCGTCGAGATCCCGGCTCGGCTGTCTGGTGAAACGAGATTTAAACTCAACGGCCAATCCGGTCTCGACACTCCTCTGGACAGGAAGTCGCACCACCTTCTTCTTCTTCTCCTCCTCTGGATGGATGGACGGAGACAGAGACAGGTAGAGAGAGAGAGACAGGTAGAGAGAGATTTGATTTGAGAGAAATGGGTAGAGAGAGACAGAGAGACAGGTAGGGGAGAGAGACAGGTAGAGAGAGAGAGAGAGAGAGAGAGAGAGAGAGAGAGGTAGAGAGAGACAGAGAGACAGGTAGGGGAAGAGAGACAGGTAGAGAGAGAGAGAGAGAGAGAGAGAGAGGTAGAGAGAGACAGAGAGACAGGTAGGGGAGAGAGACAGGTAGAGAGAGAGAGAGAGAGAGGTAGAGAGAGACAGAGAGACAGGTAGGGGAAGAGAGACAGGTAGGGGAAGAGAGACAGGTAGAGAGAGACAGGTAACACCACCCCGTAACACCAGAACCCCGTAACACCAGAACCCAGTAACACCAGAACCCAGTCACACCAGAACCCAGTAACACCAGAACCCAGTAACACCAGAACCCCGTAACACCAGAACCCCCTAACACCAGAACCCAGTAACACCAGAACCCCGTAACACCAGAACCCAGTAACACCAGAACCCAGTCACACCAGAACCCAGTAACACCAGAACCCAGTAACACCAGAACCCCGTAACACCAGAACCCCGTAACACCAGAACCCCCTAACACCAGAACCCAGTAACACCAGAACCCCGTAACACCAGAACCCAGTAACACCAGAACCCCGTAACACCAGAACCCAGTAACACCAGAACCCCGTAACACCAGAACCCCGTAACACCAGAACCCCCTAACACCAGAACCCAGTAACACCAGAACCCCGTAACACCAGAACCCAGTAACACCAGAACCCAGTAACACCAGAACCCAGTAACACCAGAACCCAGTCACACCAGAGCCCCGTAACACCAGAACCCTGTAACACCAGAACCCAGTCACACCAGAACCCCGTAACACCAGAACCCAGTCACACCGGGTCCTGGTTCAGGTGGTCCTCACCCTCTGGGTTCAGCTGGGAGGCGCTCTGGCTCTTCTTTCCCAGTCCAACCATTCCCATCATCTTGGCTCCGAAGCTGGAGCGTCGCTTCTTGTCATCGTCATCGTCGTCGTTCCTCCCCAGGGAGCAGATCTCCCCCCCCACGCTGGACGACTTGGTGATGGGAGGTCCAGACCCCGACACCCTGGGGAGAGGGGGGGCACCAACACCGTCAGCAGGAGGAGAGGAGAAGAAGGTGGTCAGGGTCCAGGAGGTGGTCGGGGTGGTGGGAGGTGGGAGGAGTCAATATGACCCTGTGTGTTTGTCTAACTCCTGTATCACTACTGGTCTGGGTGAGACTAGACTACGGGTCAGTCTGACCAGTCTACTAACTAGTGTACTAACTACCAATCTACTAAGTAGCACCACGTTGTATTTGTATCTGTCCAACCAGTCAGATCATTCTTTCTATCCTCAGTGAGATAGTAATGCTTTCACAATGACTTCTTTCATCTTATCGTCAATACATTACTTCAACAACACCTCGTTTGATGAGACTTTAATTGTTTTTTGTTATTATTATTGATCAATTCACAGAACATTGCAGGCGCAGGTGCTGTCAAAGCTTTGGGTTTGTCTTCTGTTTGGATTCTTGTGCCTCTATCATCACAGCATCTATTACTTGTGTTCTGGCCCTATCATATTATAAAGGGAGAGAGAGAGAGAGAGAGAGAGAGAGAGAGAGAGAGAGAGAGA
>JAXDDW010000207.1:265000-287500 GCA_034670385.1 Hoplostethus mediterraneus
GAGACAGGAGGACAGAAACAGGATGAGACAAACAGTAGAGAGACAGGAGGACAGAAACAGGATGAGACAAACAGTAATGAGACAGGAGGACAGAAACAGGATGAGACAAACAGTAATGAGACAGGAGGACAGAAACAGGATGGGACAAACAACAGTGAGATAGGAGGACAGAAACAGGATGAGACAAACAGTAGAGAGACAGGAGGACAGAAACAGGATGAGACAAACAGTAGAGAGACAGGAGGACAGAAACAGGATGAGACAAACAGTAATGAGACAGGAGGACAGAAACAGGATGAGACAAACAGTAATGAGACAGGAGGACAGAAACAGGATGGGACAAACAACAGTGAGATAGGAGGACAGAAACAGGATGAGACAAACAGTAGAGAGACAGGAGGACAGAAACAGGATGAGACAAACAGTAGAGAGACAGGAGGACAGAAACAGGATGAGACAAACAGTAATGAGACAGGAGGACAGAAACAGGATGAGACAAACAGTAATGAGACAGGAGGACAGAAACAGGATGGGACAAACAACAGTGAGATAGGAGGACAGAAACAGGATGAGACAAACAGTAGAGAGACAGGAGGACAGAAACAGGATGAGACAAACAGTAGAGAGACAGGAGGACAGAAACAGGATGAGACAAACAGTAATGAGACAGGAGGACAGAAACAGGATGAGACAAACAGTAATGAGACAGGAGGACAGAAACAGGATGGGACAAACAACAGTGAGATAGGAGGACAGAAACAGGATGAGACAAACAGTAGAGAGACAGGAGGACAGAAACAGGATGAGACAAACAGTAGAGAGACAGGAGGACAGAAACAGGATGAGACAAACAGTAATGAGACAGGAGGACAGAAACAGGATGAGACAAACAGTAATGAGACAGGAGGACAGAAACAGGATGGGACAAACAACAGTGAGATAGGAGGACAGAAACAGGATGAGACAAACAGTAGAGAGACAGTAGGACAGAAACAGGATGAGACAAACAGTAGAGAGACAGGAGGACAGAAACAGGATGAGACAAACAGTAATGAGACAGGAGGACAGAAACAGGATGAGACAAACAGTAATGAGACAGGAGGACAGAAACAGGATGGGACAAACAACAGTGAGATAGGAGGACAGAAACAGGATGAGACAAACAGTAGAGAGACAGGAGGACAGAAACAGGATGAGACAAACAGTAGAGAGACAGGAGGACAGAAACAGGATGAGACAAACAGTAATGAGACAGGAGGACAGAAACAGGATGAGACAAACAGTAGAGAGACAGGAGGACAGAAACAGGATGAGACAAACAGTAGAGAGACAGGAGGACAGAAACAGGATGAGACAAACAGTAATGAGACAGGAGGACAGAAACAGGATGAGACAAACAGTAGAGAGACAGGAGGACAGAAACAGGATGAGACAAACAGTAATGAGACAGGAGGACAGAAACAGGATGGGACAAACAACAGTGAGACAGGAGGACAGAAACAGGATGAGACAAACAGTAATGAGACAGGAGGACAGAAACAGGATGGGGCAAACAACAGTGAGACAGGAGGGGATAGTTCTGGTGGAGAGGAGCAGCTTGGGACAACTGAGGGGGGGGGAAAAGGGAGTCAAGAACAGGAAGAAATTGTGGTTGCTGTGGATGAGGTTGTGGCTGCAGAAGAACAGGAAAATGCAGACATGGAGGAGGATGAGATGGAACTGAGAGTGTCAGGCTTTAAGAGGAAACTTGAAAGCAAAGTCAGTAGCTCACAGGTCAAGAAAGGAGCAGCAAGGAAGGCCAAAGGAAAGCTGCCAGTGGAACAGAAGGCAACAGAGTCTGAGTCCAGTATGGAAGAGGACTCTGCTGCTGATAGTGAAGGTACCACTATCAGCTGTGATGCCAAAAAGTGCAAGAGCAAGCGCTTGTATGGTGTCGGAAAAATAAAACAGTTTTTACAGAAAACCAAAAATATGAAAGGTGTGAGAGTCGAGGATCATTTCTCAGACAGAGAACTGTTCTTTAACTCGGCCAGGTTCCAAATGAGCAACAAAGGAAAGGGCGGTTTCACCGATCAAGAGATTTACAGACTCAGGAAAATTGTACAGAAAATTAGACAAGAACTAAATAATGATGATGGGTCTGAATCAGCTTGAGACCATGGGTCCCCTTCGTTTTACAGTGTTGGTTTTATGTGTTGTGTTTTTAATCTCTTTCCCCATGAGTGACTTTAAAATTGGTACTCTGAACCTTAATGGTGCAAGAGATGTCAGGAAAAGAGCAAGTTTGTTCGAGATGCTAAAGCTGAAGGGCACTGAAGTCATGTTCTTACAAGAAACCCACAGTGACAGTTTTAATGAGTGTGAATGGAAGAGAGAATGGGAAGGAATGGCATTTTTGAGCCACATGACTACAAGCAGTGGAGGGGTGGGCATTCTTTTCTCCAAGAGTTTCCTGCCAATGTCGTACCAGGTAGAGCAGGTGGTCGAGGGCAGGTTTTTGGTGGTTAGAGCCAAGTTTGAGTTTTTTAATTTGGTTTTTATGAATGTATATGCCCCCACAAAAGGAGCTGACAGAGTACAGTTTTTAAATGAAATTAGCAGGCTTCTTAACAGTTGTAATCCTGAAGATTTTTTATTTGTGGGAGGGGATTTTAATTGTACTGAGGATGATAATCTAGATAGAAACCACATAGAACCTCATGCTGCTTCAAAGCGTGCTTTGAATGGGCTTACTAATGCACATAGTTTAGTTGACATTTGGAGGAGAATGAACGATGACAAGAGACAATATACTTGGGCTCATAGCAGAGACAACTTACTCTCTTTGGCCAGACTAGATAGGCTTTATTGTTTTAAGCATCATTTTAGCATTTTTAAAATGTGTAAAATACTACCTGTTGGTTTTAGTGATCATTGCCTGGTTATTAGCAGAGTTTTAATTGCCAATATCAGACCAAAGAGCGCCTATTGGCATTTTAATACTGCTTTATTGTGTGATGGTAATTTTAAGGATGCTTTTAGGTTTTTTTGGAAAACTTTTAGGTTAGGGGTTAGGTAGAAAGCATGATTTTACCTCACTAAGGCAGTGGTGGGACTGTGGGAAGGTGGAAGTTAGACAACTCTGTCAGCAGTACACTCTCAATGTCACACAGGACATTACCAGATCTATGAATGATCTAGAGAATCAAATAGTGGAACTGGAATGTTTAGCAGAAGCCACAGGAAATCGAGGGCATATTGAAGCCCTCAAATCCAAAAAAGCAGTTCTTGCAGACCTACTAGGCACCAGAGCACAGGGGGCGTTGGTCCGATAACGGTTCCAGAGTGCAAGCCTGATGGACACACCATCCAAGTTCTTCTTTGGTCTAGAGAAGAAAAATGGCCAGAGCAGGTTTATCCACTCCCTACGCTCCGCCACAGGGCAGCAGCTTGTACAACCTGGGGACATACGCAGACGGGCCGTGCAGTTCTACAACGAGCTGTACACCAGTGACTATGTGGAGGACGAGGAGCTTCTCTCCTCCTTTTGCAGTGGCCTACCCCAGACTTCACAGGAGTCCAACATGGAGCTGGGGGGGCCGTTGAACCTAGAAGAGCTGGCCTCAGCGTTGCAGAGCATGGAGGGGGGTAAGGCCCCCGGTATCGACGGACTACCAGTGGAGCTCTACAAAACCTTTTGGAGTGAGTTGGGCAAAGACTTACTGGAGGTTTTTAATGAAAGTTTTAAAGAAATGGTTTTACCCCTGAGTTGCAGAAGAGCCGTGCTGACTCTGCTGCCCAAAAAAGGAGACCCGCAAGACATTAAAAACTGGCGGCCTGTGTCTCTCCTGTGCACCGATTACAAGCTGCTGTCCAAGGCTCTGGCCAATAGGCTGAAGAAGGCGATGGACCAAGTCATCCATCAGGACCAGACGTACTGTGTGCCTGGTAGGTCCATTCATGACATTAATTCGAGATATTTTGGAAATCTCTGGTTCTTTGGGCATAGATACTGGTCTTATTTCATTGGACCAGGAAAAGGCTTTTGATAGGGTTGAGCACCTCTACTTATGGAAAACTATGGAGAGTTTTGGTCTCAGCCCAAATCTAATTGCCATGATCAAGGTTTTGTACCAGGACATTGAGAGTGTACTAAAAATTAATGGGGGACTCAGTAGACCTTTTAAAATCAACAGAGGCATTCGACAGGGTTGTTCCATGTCAGGGATGCTCTACACTCTGTCCATTGAGCCCATGCTACGAAGAATACGTTCTCGTATTGATGGATGGAGATTACCTCACTGTAACACAAGTGTAATTTTATCAGCCTATGCGGACGATATTATTGTCCTCATAAAACATCAGCAGGAAATTCAGAATTTGGTAGGAATTGTCGAAGAATTTGAAAAATTATCATCAGCCAGAGTAAATTGGGGAAAAAGTGAAGCCCTAGCAGTTGGGAGCTGGCTTGCTGGTCTCCCAAAACTACCAGGAGGGTTAATGTGGAAAAGGAATGGTTTGAGATACTTGGGGGTATATCTAGGCGATGAAGCAACAGTCAAACAGAACTGGGAAGGTGTAGTGGAGAAGATGGAGGGGAGGCTAGCTAAGTGGAGATGGCTGCTGCCACAAATGTCTTTTAGAGGAAGAATACTGGTCTTAAATAACCTGGTAGCCTCTGTACTGTGGCACCGACTAGCTTGTATGGAGCCACCTGTGGTTTTAGTACAGAAGGTACAGTCTATGTTGGTCAACGTTTTTTGGGACAAACTACATTGGGTACCTCAGAGTGTGCTTTTTCTGCCCAAGGAGGAGGGGGGGCAAGGCCTGGTACATCTGGCAAGCAGAATAGCCACTTTTAGACTGCAATTCGTACAAAAGTATCTCACAGGCCCAACGGATGTTGTATGGAGACATACAGCAAGTTTCATTTTAAGGAAGGGAGTGGGTGTGGGTCTGGATTATGCTCTGTTTTTAATGGATTTTAAGTTTTTAGAACCTCGTGGATTACCCCATTTTTATCAAGGAGTTTTTAAAGCCTGGGCCTTGTTCAAGTGGGAGAAGCTGGAGCCTACATCATCACTGCACTGGCTGCTGGAGGAACCTCTCATGTGTGGAGCCAGGCTGGATGTGCAGCACAGTACCACACCAGGACTCACACACAGGCTACGTGACAACGGCACTCTAACACTTCGACACATAGTGGACATAGCAGGACCTGGACTTCACAACACTGAAGCAGTAGCATCTCACCTGGGCCTGAGGTCGATGCGCCACACCAGGAACATTTTAAATTTGTGGCGTGATAAACTGACTGAAGGGGAGCTTGCACTGCTGCGGGAGTACTGCAGTGGAGAGGAGCTTCCGGACAAAGATGACCCTTTTCCTGAGGTCGGTTTCTCTATAGATCTAGATGGTCTTACAGGTGTTTTGCTGGAGACTAAAAATGTGGACAATCCAGACCTGTACATGGTAACTGGCAAGATATTGTATGCATTATGTACAAAAGCATTAAACAAAAGAAAGCTAAGTGGAAGAATGGACACTGTGTGGAGAGAGAAACTGGGAGTAGATGGTGGTGTTAAACCAGTGTGGAGGGCTTTTTATAAAAGCCCTTCCAAGAAAAGGTCAGGTGACCTCCAGTGGAGAATCCTGCATGGTGCTATTGCTGTCAATGCTTTTATCTCTGTGATTAACCCAGAAATCACTGACAACTGTCCTTTCTGTGGAAGGGTGGAGACCATCTTTCATTGTTTTATAGAGTGCAAAAGACTCAAAGACTTATTTGACATTTTAAAAGATGTTTTTAATTTTTTTAGTCTTGTGAGTCTTGGTCCAAAGTAGCTTTTATTGTCGGGGCTGGGTATATAAGGGTGAATGCGCAAAAGTGGCAACTACTGAATTTCATAGTGGGGGAGGCAAAACTGGCAATCTACAAAAGCCGAAACAGCAAAGTAGAAAGCGCCCGGTCAGGAGGTAGTGCTGCTATTCCTTGCACTAGTAAGAGCCAGGGTCTGGGTGGACTTTAAGTTTTTTAAAGCAATGAGTGACATAGATGGTTTTATAAATCAATGGTGCTACTCAGATGCAATCTGCTCTGTAGTAGATGAAGAATTGATCTTTAGCCGTGTTTTTTGTTAATCTGTTGTTTTCCTGAATCAGGATCTTGTCACCGTGCTTCTATGTTTCATTGTGCTTTGATTTTAATTTGTGCATTATGGAACTGAATTGTTTTATTTATTGTTTGTTTTGAGAATCATGTGACCTAAATAAAGTATTCTTAAAAATAAAAATGAAAAATCTCTGTCTGTCTCTCTCTCTGTCTCTGTCCCTCTCTCTCTCTCTGTCTCTCTCTCTCTCTCTGTCTCTGTCCCTCTCTCTCTCTCTCTGTCCCTCTCTCTCTCTCTCTGTCTCTCTCTCTGTCTCTGTCCCTCTCTCTCTCTCTCTGTCCCTCTCTCTCTCTCTCTGTCTCTCTCTCTGTCTCTGTCCCTCTCTCTCTCTCTCTGTCCCTCTCTCTCTGTCTCTGTCCCTCTGTCTCTCTCTGTCTCTGTCCCTCTCTCTCTGTCTCTGTCCCTCTCTCTCTCTCTCTGTCCCTCTCTCTCTCTCTCTGTCTCTGTCCCTCTCTCTCTCTCTCTGTCTCTCTCTCTGTCTCTGTCCCTCTCTCTCTCTGTCTCTCTCTCTCTCTCTGTATCTGTCCCTCTCTCTCTCTCTCTCTGTCTCTGTCCCTCTCTCTCTCTGTCTCTGTCCCTCTCTCTCTCTGTCTCTCTGTCTGTCCATCTCTCTCTCTCTCCGTCTCTGTCCCTCTCTCTCTCTCTGTCTCTCTCTGTCTGTCCCTCTCTCTCTCTCTCTGTCTCTGTCTCTGTCCCTCTCTGTCTCTGTCTCTCTCTCTGTCCCTCTCTCTCTCTCTCTCTCTCTGTCCCTCTCTCTCTCTCTCTGTCTCTGTCCCTCTCTCTCTCTGTCTCTGTCTCTGTCTCTCTCTCTGTCTCTGTCCCTCTCTCTCTCTGTCTCTGTCTCTCTCTCTCTCATGTTAATACAGGTCTAAACAGGGCCTTAGCTTCCAAGCAGTACCGATAGCTCTGTAGCCCTGAGAGGTTATCCAGCCTGAGAACCAGAAGGCAAGTTATTAAATCATGTTCCTGTGGGAGGGGCTGTGTGGGCTGTCCTATCGTGTTGCCAGAATAACATTACAATGCGAATCGGTCACTGATTGATGGTGGACGTACCAAATTAAACAAAGGAGCAAATAAACAACAAATATTCTCATGTCTGTAAATACTCGCATATAGGTATGTTAGGGCCCCTAGGATTCCGTTTTCACGGAATCGCGGAATTGGCCTTCGATCACGGAATTTCTGTTTTTTCACGGAATTGGCCATTTTTCTTTTTTTTTTTTTTATAACTTTCCTACATTGGTCCGCTCACTAAATTCCAGCAGTTTACAACCGTTTAAACCAATGAAAAGGGGGAGAGGGAGGGAGGTAGGCCTATACATTTTGTCTGACATTTATTGACACGACTCAGGCGCAAGATACATTTTTCTGACACATACGCGCCGATGAGGGGAAGGAGAGATAGCGCCTCCGATGAAAAAACTGTACGCGTAAGTACAATTAGTGACCATTTAGCGAGCCGACTACACCGCACTGAAAGGGCTCGCCATGGCAGTGCAGGATGACTGACTGGTCTACACCGCACTTTCAAAAAGAGAGAAACTTACACATCCGTCTGATCTCGCAGAATTTTGGAGGAGCATTTCAACCAAAATGTGTCTGAAAAAACTGAAAATTCCAGCAAAATTAGGTAAAAACAGAAAAAAACGTAATTGGCCATTTTTAAAAATGGAATCCTAGGGGCCCTAGTATGGTTATGCCATATCGGTAGAAATATTTGTTTTGAGTACTCAGCATACCCCTACTACTAACCAATGTACTAACCAGATTACAGACTACCCTGACCAATCTGAACTACTAACCAGACCACAGACCAGCCTACAGACCAGTCTGACCAGGTTACTGGTTGGTCTCTTACTTTTGAGGTTCAGGCTCCTCCTCCTCTCCTTCCTCCCCCTCAAATGATTCATTCTTCTGTAGTATGGCTCCGCCCACTTCTGCCCCCGCCACTTTCTGTGTTCCTTCTAAACACAACCCCACCCCCTCTTCTGATTGGCCATCCAGGGCCTCCGCCCGACTGCAGTCAACCAATGGGACACCAGCAGAAGAGGCATGCAGACAGACAGAAACAGGAAACACAATTATGAAGATCAGAACATGCTAAGATAAAGATAAACAGGCTGATTTAAACAATAAAATGCTAACATAAACAAAAACATGCTAAAGAAAACAGCATGCAAGAGTAAATAACAACATGGTAAAGTAAATTACATACTAATTTAAAAAGAACATTCTAAAGTAAATAAGCTAAAGTAACAACATGTTAAAGTAAATAACAACATGCTAAAGCAGATAACAACATGCTAAAGTAAATAACAACATGCTAAAGCAGATAACATGCTAAAGTAAATAATAGCATGCTAAAGTAAATAACAGCATGCTAAAGCTGGACTAGACTGGACTAAAGCTCTGTTCTCCTGTGCATTCATTCGTTCTTAATGTTGAACTACACCAGACACAATTCCCATTCAAGTTAATGCTGTTGAATGGTTGGTGGACTAAGGATGGCTGCCCTGCTGTACTGATGTTAACATGGAAACAGGTGTTGGTCCCTGGGACCCCAGCCAACTTCCTGGGTCTCATCAAACATGCTCATCATCATGACAACCATCTTAGTTGGTCCAATGAAATCCTTGATTGATCCTTGATCCTTGATTCAGCTTTGGACTGACACCTATATATGGTCAGACCTGATTGACAGGTGTCTTCAGTTATACAGAGAGAACAGGTGTTTTGGTGACACCAAACTAGGGCCCCTATTAAAACGGTAAACTATATTTTTCTATCCAATGACCATAAATCTGATGAATTAGCTCTCAATTGAATCCATTCAATTAACCAAAATTCTTGTAAAATTAATTTGAGGATGATAGAACAATTATTCTCAATTACGTTATATGTGAACAATGTATGTCATGCTAGTTTTTCAGGTGAATTTGAATGAAAATCTGTTTTGAGAATAGAATGGATTGATAAAGAAACTGTGTGGTTGACAGGTGATCCCACCTGATCCGGCGGACAGGTCGACCGTCGGAAGTGTTGGACATGGCTGACACATCACTCACATCGCTGTCTGACGACTTAAATGACAAGTTGTCCTTCATCTGGAGAGAGTTAGACAAAGAGAGAGAGAGAGAGAGAGAGATCGAGATAGAGAGAGAGAGACAAAGTGACAGAGACAGAGAGAGAGACAGAGACACAGAGAGAGAGAGAGAGAGAATGTAAACAGTGTTATAACCCAGACCAGATGTATTATATCATATATATAATATAGATAATCCATCACAACAGATGGATTAGATTCAGTATTGATATGGACATTTATAATTTTAATTATTCATATTCAAGTGAAGACGAACGTCATTTACCTTTGATAGATCCTTCATCCCACCTGGAGAGAGAGAGAGACAGACAGAGAGAGAAACAGAGAGACAGACAGAGAGACAGACAGAGAGAGAGAGACAGAGAGAAGGTGGAATTAGTCATTAACCATTGATGTCATTGTTTTGGTCATAGTTATGTCATAGTTGCGCTAGCAGGGTCAGTGATGTCATAGTTGCGCTAGCAGGGTCAGTAGTGTCATAGTTGCGCTAGCAGGGTCAGTGATGTCATAGTTGCACTAGCAGGGTCAGTAGTGTCATAGTTGCGCTAGCAGGGTCAGTGATGTCATAGTTGCGCTAGAAGGGTCAGTGATGTCATAGTTGCGTTAGCAGGGTCAGTGATGTCATAGTTGCGCTAGCAGGGTCAGTGATGTCATTGTTGCGCAGGGTCAGTGGTGTCAGTTAGTTGTTGTATTGTCTTCCCAGCATCCTGTGGTAAAATGTTCAGCTGTTCAGCATCTGCTCTCATCCAGAGATGAAGAAGACCAGCAAAATGGAAATGACATCACATACCGGAAGGAAATAACCAAACCCTGAACAGAGACCAACACTGACAGATCACTGACAGATCACTGACAATGTACAGACTCAAGGTGGACAGAAACAGAAATGCTTTGATTGAACACTGATAAAGAACAACAGTGACGGGGCAGGACTAAGACAGGATCTCTACTCTCATTCTACGTTGAGGCCACCGGGTTGATTTGGAGGGAAATCTGCTGGATTGCTTTACAGCACAAAACAGGAAGAGGGAGCTGTTCTTCCAGCAGGGGACAGGAAGCACCAGGGCGTATGGGAAATGTCGTCTTAATGTGGAGAAACACTAGCACTAACAATACCACTGGTGTGAGATAGAGGCTACCAGTCATCTCCAACGTGGTCTCACTGGTTTATGGTAATTATACCAAGATAGTACTAGTAATTTGATATACTGATGTTAAAATGACACATAGAGACACTCATTGAAGAGCCCGGACCTGACAACATATACCAGACACCAGAAATATCCTATAACACTGTGCAGCACTGCTTTCGGATATGAGACATTAATGAGTGAATATATTGTGTTTGTTATGGTTAAAGTGATGATGGCTAAGAGGAGGAGGAGGAATGAACATCTCTACCTTCTCTGATCTGTGACACTGCCTCCCCTTTAAACAACAATGATGGATGGATGGATGGATGGATGGATGGACAGAAAAAAATGTGGGAAACAGATCAACCAAATGAAATGTGATTTATGAACACAAACACATCACATCCATCATCCATTCATCATGGATGATGGATGGATAACATGACATTAAAGGCTCTGTTAATTAACGAGTTATTCTACGCCATCGTTAAACAAGATTATTAAAACTGTGTGTGGACTATAATTTATTTAATCTCTATTGGGTTTAGCTACAGCAAAACCAATACACAGCAGTCGGACAGGCCTATCAGCACCCAAAGGACCTAGCAGGAGCTCCTACAGAAGCATGTCAGCACCCAAAGGACCCAGCAGGAGCTCCTAAAGAGGCCAGTCAGCACCCAAAGGACCCAGCAGGAGCTCCTACAGATGCCTGTTAGCACCCAAAGGACCCAGCAGGAGCTCTATCAGCCAGGCCATGCTGTGTTGCTAGGGAAAGACTAGTAGCTCTTAGCCCTGATGCTAACGGCTAGCATGAAAAATGAAAAACAAGCTGTCAAGGCTGCTGCTCTGTTGATTTTATTTTATTTCCTCTACTTTGTAACTTTAAGAAAAGTGCTATATGAACAGAGTTATTGTTATTATTATTATCCTCCCATAAAGCCTGTAAGGGAGGGTACTGATCTAGTCTCAGTGTTTAGTTGTTGTAATTTCTAATTGTCAGCACTGGGTTGTATTGCTAGGCTCTTAGTGGGTTACCATAGCTACACAAGTCTAGTAGTTACCATAGTAGTTAAATGGGACAAGTCGTTACCATCGTTACAAAGAACCAGCACTCTAGAACAAGGCAGTTACACAGACCCAGTGTTTTTGAACATGGTTGCACAGTGATGTGTCAGTAATCAATGTGATGACATCACTGTCTCAACTCCTTTCGATTGGTTCTAGGTCATCCCAAGGATTCTGGAGCATTCTAAATGGGGAGGAGCTACCTGGCTGGGAATGGATGTGGCTAGTACCTGGTACTGTACCATTGGCTGTTTTCTTCTGCTGGTCCTCCCATGTGACCTCTGCATCACAGCAGAGAGAAAAAGATGATTGGTGAGACTACACAGACCCTGACTCTGTACTCTGTACCCTTAGAATATCCACCTAGAACCCTTAGAGTCTTACTCTGTACCCTTAGAATATCCACCTAGAACCCTTAGATTCTTACTTAAACCCTTAGAATATCCACCTACAACCTTTAGATTCTTAATTAAACCCTTAGAATATCCACCTACAACCCTTAGATTCTTACTTAAACCCTTAGAATATCCACCTACAACCCTTAGATTCTTACTTAAACCCTTAGAATATCCACCTAGAACCTTTAGATTCTTACTTAAACCCTTAGAATATCCAACTACAACCCTTAGATTCTTACTTATACCCTTAGAATATCCACCTACAACCCTTAGATTCTTACTTATACCCTTAGAATATCCACATAGAACACTAAATTTTACTTAGATCCATTTAGATTCTTTACATAGATTATTGACCTAAGATTCCTTAGAAAGCATTAGATACAATTAAGGTATTTCCCTGCCAAAACTATTTTCAGAAGTGTAACTCATGATTTGCAAAAGCGAAAACAATTTGACCAAGAACAATCACTTTGTATTTGCAAAGAACTAGTTTGAAAAGTGAAGACTGATTTACAAAAGTTAAAAAGAATCTGAGCAAGAAAATCTGATTTGTATTCACAAAACACTCTTTTCAGAAACCTGGGGAAAACAGCTGGAGGTTAACTTGTGTAGGTAAAGATGAATTTATGCCATAATGCTTGAGCACAAAAAATGACTTTGTATTTGCAAAGAATTATTTTCAGAAGTGAAAAGACTGATTTACAAAAGTTTGTATTCACAAAACAGTTAGACTTTTACATTTGCAAATGCCATTTTTGCAAGTGTCGAGTTTTGGCAGTGTTTCATCGCTCAAACACTGAGAAAAAGATTTGCAAGCAAGATCCAAGATTTGCAAGCAAAGGGGAGGAGGGGGTAGAACAGAGAGTTACCTGATTGGTGCACAGAGCTTGATCACTATGATCTACACTGATTGGATACAGAATGTGTATCCTGGCACTGTATAGGATGCACAACATGGTATATATGCTCCATTGTTGTCAATTTAGCTATAGGGGATTTTTTTTTACTAAATGTAAATAGCCTTGAGTAGATCTAGCTAGTTTGGTAGTTACAATAAACTAAACCCGATTGGTAGGTTTGTATTACTCTGACTACGAACATTAACAGAGCTTCAAATAATATCCATGTAGCAGACAGAGACACTGGCAGGAGGAGAGAGTTCAAGGGCCTGCAGGCCGCTGAACACACACACACACACACACACACACACACTTGCCTTTCCTCGTCCCTCCAGGCGTAGCTGAGCGTCTCTCAGGCTCTGAGACAGATGGACAGACAGGATGGAGACAACATCAGAAGAGTGTACAGTTAAACAACACACAGCCATCATCGTGTTGGCAACATCAAACCAACTGGATACATAAAGCTGTTTCTGTTTTTTCCCCCTTTCTCCCAGTTTGTCCAGTTCCCCCTGCCTAAGTGGTCCTGGTCGTTGCTCCGCCCCCTCTGCCGGCCTGCCGGTTATCCCCCCAGTTCCCTCCCCGCTGAACAGGAGGGGGCGCTAGTGCAGCGATCAGGACACATACCCCTCCGGCTTGCCGCCCGCAGACACGGCCAATTGTGTCTGTAGGGAGTTAGGCAGTTGCTTAGACCACTACACTACCCGGGTACCCCTTGAATGTTGCCTAATAGTTAGCCGCTAGCTGTTGGATAGGTGGTGGCCAATGGATAACTAGTTTACTGGGCTGTCTTGTATCCGTCACTGGAGTGATAATGCATGGAAACATACTTCAGTCATATTTTACTCGACCACTGCTGTGGTACACAAGATCTGCAACTCTTTCAAGTGGACAGAATAAGAGTTGATCATTGCCTGAGGAGATGAACAAGTCACAGTGCCACATGGCTTGTGAAGAGTGGGTGGCCTTCCAGTCGACACTCAGGGATCTAAAATGCCTCCTGACTATGGCTAGCTACAGGTCTTTCCAGCAGTATACAGACTGAACAGACTGGTCTGTAGCTACAGAAACAACAGACTGGATTCACACACCTGGAGTCTGTGGGGGAGGGGCTGGTGGGGGGGCAGGGGTAGTTGCTGGGGCAGAGACAAGGGGCGGGGCAGGTGAGGGGGGTGGTTGTGGTTGGACTGGGGGAGGTGGAGCAGGTACTGGGGCAGGGGTTGGGACAGGGGCTGGGGGAGGTACAGGGGCAATTACAGGAGCTGGGGCACATATGGGAGCAGGTACAGGAGCTGGGGGAGGTACAGGGGCAATAACAGGAGCTGGGGCACGTATGGGGGCAGGTACAGGAGCTGGGGGAGGTACAGGGGCAATAACAGGAGCTGGGGCACGTATGGGGGCAGGTACAGGGGCTGGGGGAGGTACAGGGGCAATAACAGGAGCTGGGGCACGTACGGGGGCAGGTACAGGGGCTGGGGGAGGTACAGGGGCAGTAACAGGGGCAGTGGCTGGGGCTTGGATCCGTATGGTGGGAGCTGGTTGATTATTGAGAGGAGGAGGAGCCTGTTGGTGGATAAGGGGAGGGGTCTGATGATAGACCAAAGGAGGAGCTTGGGACACCATTGGTACTCCTGTTGTGGGCGTGGCCAAAGATGATGGACAGCAAAAGTAAAGTTTAGAAAAAAGAAAAGAAAACATGATGATCAGAAAGATGAATGAAAAATACAACAGACAGGCAGGCAGGCAGACAGACAGACAGACAGACAGATAGACAGACAGACCAAAATGACTACCAACAGTGATACACTATATGGCCAAAAGTCAGTGGACACCTGACCATCACACCTATATGAGCTTGCTGGACATCCCATTCTAAAACCATGGGCATCAATATGGAGTTGGACCCCCCCCACTCTTCTGCAAGGCTCCACAAGCTGTTGGAGTGTCTGTGGGGATTAGTGAGGTCAGGCAGTGATGTTGGAGAGAAGGCCTGGCTCGCCATTGGCATTCTGATTCCTCCCAAAGGTTCAGTGGGGTTGAGGTCAGGGCTCTGTGCAGGCCAGTCCAGTTCCTCCAGACCAAGCTGGTCTAACCATGTCTTTATGGACCTGGCTTTGTGCACAGGGGCTCAGTCATGGACCAGCAAAGGGCCTTCCCCAAACTGTTGCCACAAAGTTGGAAGAGCCCGATCGGCTAAAATGTCTTGGTATCCTGTAGCAGTAAGATTACCTTCACTGGAACTAAGGGGCCAAGCCCAAACCCTGAGGAACACCTGAACTCAATAACTAGTCGGGGGTCCACTGACTTCTGGCCATATAGTGTATATGAGAGATGAATGTGGTAATGTGGTGACAGGTTCCCTCCATACCGTCGTCTCCCATGATACTCTGCCTATTCAGTTCTACTGGACATCATGAAAGAATAATCTGCAGTAGCTGCTGCAGTACTAATCCAGAATAGATGCAGTATAGATGTAGTATAAATGTAGTATAAATGTAGTATAGATGTAGTAAAGATGTAGTATAGATGTAGTATAGATGTAGTATAGATGTAGTATACATAGATGTAGTATTCATTCATGGATGATGTATTGATTCATTTGATTGGTACCAAACTGTCAACTGAGTTGCAGAGTGAATCCAGCAGTTATCTGCAGGACAAACAGCATCACTGCAGGTGGAGGAGGGCAGCAGGCCAGGTAACTGACCGACATGGTTTGAAAGGGGAACTACTTTGACTGCATCACTTTTGATCACTTTTATCTAACCTTACTCTATATAACATGGATACAGGAAAAAATATAAATGCACATTTACCGCCCCCCCCCAATCACAACCTGACCACATCCCCTCCACTTCTATTCTATTAGCCAGAGGTCAGGGTAGATATAAATACTATGGGGTAAAAGATTAACGGGAGCCCTACATTCCTTCAATGTAATTTTATGTTCCCATGGCTCTATGTCCCCAGTGTTTTATGTCCCCAGTGTTTTATGTTCCCCATCCTATGTTCCCACAGCCCTCCACACCCCATTGGGGGCATACAGGTCAAAGGTAATACCTCCAACCACCCTTAAGTGACAGCATATTTGACTCATTGTACACATCGGAATGACAACATGCATGTTTTTAAATCTAATTTAAAAGTTACTTGTCTTGTTTGTTCAAATTTGTCTTTCAAGCGAGTCGTCCTCTTCACTCAGATACCCTTCATCTTCGTGGACTACTAGACCAGCTACACTATCATATTAATATTTTATGTTAATAGTTAATAGTTTCTTAATATACCACAGGTATGGAAGTTCAAAATCAAATCAAATCACATTTATTTGTACAGCCCTTAATCATGTCTTAATCAATCAGTCTCTAAGGCTTCACAGCCCAAAGTGTGAAACAATAAATGATTAGTACACGACATCCCCCAGCCTTGGACCCTCACAGAGGACAAGGAAAAACTCCCACAAAACCTTTTAGGAAAAAATTTGAAGAAACCTCGGGAGGGATTACTCAGAGAGGGAGGGGCTACTCAGAGAGGGAGGGGCTACCTATTTTATGTTGATGGTACATAGGATTGAGGAAACATGAGGCTGTTTGCAGTTACATTGAAGGAACAAAGGCCAGGGAACATAGGGAGGACCCCGGGTTAACTAGTAGTCACAGTACAGAGGGTAAAGCACAGATACTCAGGTTAGTAGTAACCAGGTAGTATTACTACCAAACACCATTACTGGCTAGTCTCCTACAGAGTGACTGTACCTTGGCAAGGCTCAGGTATCTCTCCTCCATCTGCAAGACACAACCAAACAGCAGACTGTTCTACTAGTTCAACTCCAACAATGTTAGCATGAAACAGAAATGAACAGGCTGCTAATCAGCGTCAACCAGAAAATGGTTAAATAGAAACAGAGACATACTTTTGTCCGGGGCTCCTTTGGATGGGACGGAGGGGAGCTGGCGTCCTCGGCGACTACAGGCCGGCGTTCCTGTTGGACTCGTCTGGGTCGATCCACCCCGCGGGTTCGCCCTGTTGGCCAACACAGGGTTCAAACTACCCAGCTGACAAGAGGGAAGCCAGGGGGACTTTCCTCCTGAAGGAAGTCCAAGTTAAAGCCAGTAGAAGCCAAATAATCATTAATGTGAGATGAAGGTTCGTTTCAGTCCAGATGTTTGAGTCTGGTCTGTAGCTCTGCGTTGAGTCAAGGTCACTGTCACAGTCAAGGTTATTACCTCTGACAAATTCACTTTAATCAATTGTATGAAAATTGTTTTTTTTGTCTTGTTTGTGTTTTTTACGGATTATGGATCCTTTATAGTGTCCTTTGTCTGTGTGTTTGATGGTTCATTTTTTCCTCCATCCTTTATCATCACCATGGGGATGCATCTCACCACTGTGTTCCAGCATTTTCCAAATTGCACTGATTGGCCCAAGGGGGTGCTATAATTACATATCAAATCAAGGTGACATATTTGTGACATATTGCTGTGGGACATGTTCGCTGTTTCCTTGTTTCTACTGTCTCTGTCCTTCACTGATAAATAGTAGAACAGTCATACAGGGGAACCTAAAAGCGAAACATGAAAGCAAAGTACAAACTGAAATGGAAGCTGTACATGTTCATCAGCGAGGAGGCTACAGGCTACAACATGCAGTTAGTGCAGTAAATGTGCACAGTGACCATGTGCATTTTAGCTTGGCTAGGCTACTGAACACGCTAACAGGCTAAAATACTCCATGGTCCTCACTATCATTATAGCATCTTCATAGCACCTTTACACCACTGAACTGGCTTCAATCACTCAATCAATCAATCAATATGAGAGAAAAAAGTTAACAAGGGATTGGGGATAATCGCAATTAGGATTCTGGTAGGATTACAGGGATTGTTTTGATCATTTTATTTCAGAACAGATTTTGCACCATACGAAATAAAAGGTGATCACTTCGAACACACTCACTTTCACATCTGTGACCATTTATGCAATCAAACATTTAGAGGTGAGCGTATGAGGGGCTAAACACGATGGGATTGTTGTACGTGTCTTGAACAAGGTTGCAAGACTGAAACGTCGGCAGACAATAAAACCAGTGCAGAGGTGATTCACTATGGACCATAAGAAATAAAGACAGTAATCCAGTAAATAGAAGAGAACATGGCTTTTAGATTTGGCATGTATTTGATATTTCAGCAGTAGTTATTTTTTAACTTAGCTACGTATATTATCAAGGCATGAAATTTGGCACTTGGTATTTTGGGCAAATAATTTGACTTCTAAAATCTATATTTTGGCACATATATTGTGATTAGTGTGTAAAGGCCCAGTGCCAGCTGCATTAATGGTAATATGAGGTGTAAGAAAACTGGCGAGCTGCCGCCTACTGGCAGCTTCAGCTGAAGGGAAATGATCAATAAACGCTCCACTGTCCAACACACACCTCAACCCTCGAAAACACTTCAGGACCAACATATAAGAACCGAACACAACAGAAAGCTGTGAAATAAATACAAAATAAATGAATATACATCAGTAAATGAAACAAGATTAAAAAATCAAACAGGCTTGTATATATATATATATATATATGTATGTATATACATATATAAAATAAAACAATGGTTAAATCCACACCATTATATCCAGTCAGAATATAAGTGGTGTGTCTGAGAACCAAAGAAAAGAGGAAGTTGTTAGTAGAATCCGACGATACTGAAGTCACCCACAGCAAATCAGAAACAAGAGGAGGGAGTTGATGAGGTCAAGTTAGTGAAGGCCATGGCTGGTGTCAGATAGAGAACACACCTCTCTTTAAAGAACCAAGATCTGAACACTTCTATCTCCAATGTCTGACAGGTGTGTTGGCTGTTAATTAAGGAGGTGGAGCAAGTTTGTGATTGGTCAGGTGTCTCTTCACCAGGTACCCCCCCCCCCACGATTGGTGCTTCAGGTGACTTTAAACAGCTTAGCATTCCTAAATAAACAATGGCCACTGCTTGCCTCTAAATATTAATGAGCTTGTAGCTAACACCACTTAAATAACACACGTCAAAAATGTCAAGGTGTCACTTTAAGGAGGCGGGGCTGGCTTGTCATTGGTCAGGTGTAGGTCACCTGGTTAGGGCAGGTGAGGGGGGTGCTGAGCGTCCGGACCTCATTTGGGTGGAGTCAGCTCGGTCTGTAGAGTGGGAACGAGTGTAGATTGGTCGGTCCACCATCGCACGCTGGTCAGCTGACCGAGAACGGCTGTAGTAGTCACGTCGATCCATCCCCCGACTATACCTGTACATCACCATGACAACCATGCTCTGGTCACTGTGGAGCACGGTTACCATGACAACCATACTGTGGAATGGAGCACTGTTTTGGTGTCATCTGCCTGTATTTAAGGAAGGGTTAGTTAACCAGGCAACCAGAACAGCCACGCGATGCAACTGTAACCAAGGAACCTGGGGGAGGAGTCTGGCCAGATAACCATGGCAACCATGCAATGGAAACCACAACAGCCAGCTGTATCTATGGAATAATAATTACTGCTATACATTGTTGGAGGTTTCCATGGGAACAGCTGGATATAACAGTAGTTAGATAACCATGGCAACACAGTAGAACATCTTAGCACAGTAACCAGCTACAGCAAATAACAGGTTCTAATGTGGAGGCTGTGGATGGGTTAGTAGAGGGAAAAACTCAGTGTGGGTGTGAACCAACACACTGAATTAAACCTGTTGGCATGTTGGCACTGCATGTGTAGCGTTGTTGTGCACGTAGACGTAGGCTGAGGAGAGAAGTTCCTTGGCTAGCTTGGATGGAGGGATGGATGGATGGATGGATGGATCTATCTATCTATCTATCTATCTATCTATCTATCTATCTATCTGTTTACCTCAACAGCTCTTCATCGAAGGCATCAGGTTCGTAGGGGAAGTCAGGGATGTAATCCTGGCTGTGGTTAGGAAGGTACAGAAAGACACCTGAGTCAAAAATCTGTACTAAACTATACTCTATACTTCTCAGCCTCTAAGTTAAACTGTCCTCAGATCAGTTCTACTGCTGCTCTCCATGTCAACAGGAACACAACACTGGACGTCTGCACATTACATTAGCCAGAAGGGTCTCACCTGTAGTCCTCACAGCTCCCATTCAGCATGTGGTTAGGACTATTCACATATCTCAGAGGACACACACACACACACACACACACACACACACACACACACACACACATGTGTTTATACACATTCAGCATGCTGATAACACTTTCACCTTGCTATTAGTACTACTACTACTACTACTACTACTAATAATAAAAATACTGTTACTTCTCTTACTAGTACTACTACTACTAATAATATTACTACTATTACGGCTATTACTACTATTACTACTACTACTACTACTACTACTACTAGTACTACTCTAGCTCCTGTACCTGTCTAAGGAGTTGGCCATAGACATTCTCCTTATTGGTCTCCTACATAGAGAGAGACACACGTTACAGTTTTCTTCCGATTGCTAACTAACGTCAGTCAACACTGAAGCCACTTTTTCAAAACTCTTCATTACTGCATTACCTGCATGTATCTTGGCCAAACAGTTAATCTCACCTCCAAAACTCACTCAAACCACCAAAATACTTCATACATGTCTCAAAATAATAATAATAATAATAATAATAATAATAAGATCGTTCCACCAGAACACTGGAGACACTTCTCACTCAGAAAGCACAGTCACTCATAACACACTAACCTGAACACGAACAACAACACTAACAACAGGGAGCATTACATAAATGAACTTTTATCTTTGAAGTTTGAATGATTTTTCACATTAATCAGTAATTCATTATAGAATAAGAATAACCCTTTTCACTTTATTGACTGCACTAAAGTAATGTATGTAACCAGTAAGTTCAAATCGTAATTTACTGTACTTGTGAAAAATAAAAAGTTGAAACAAAAAAACAAAACCTTTGGATCCTAAAACACAAAATATATTTCTATGTGTCAGTACATGTAAAGGAAAGTACAGTACAGAATTCATTAAGATTCACTGGATTCACTGAAGTTCACCAGGATTCACCAAGATTCACTAAGGTTCACCAAGATTCACCAAGATTCACTAAGGTTCATCAGGATTCACCAAGATTTACTAAGGTTCACCAAGATTCACTAAGGTTCACCAGGATTCACCAAGATTCACTAAGGTTCACCAAGATTCACCAAGATTTACTAAGGTTCACCAAGATTCACCAAGATTCACTAAGGTTCACCATGGTTCACTGAAGTTCACCTGGATTCACTAATGCCGCTCAGACTACACGATATCTTAGTCTGTTACGATGGTCACTGTGTCAGATTAGGCGATTATAGAGTGATCATTTTGTGCCGTGACTTGGCCAACAGACATGACAGACTACACGTTGGTCACCGACCAATAATCGCTTGCCGACGAGCGTGATGTCATCGGAAAGCAGGTGCTAGGCAACAAGAATGTAAACAAACAATGGTGTCCGAAGCGGTATGTATGATATTAGCTGTCTTGTGTTCCGAAAAACCTAAAAAAAAGACAAAACGACGGTGGACCGGTTCTTGGGTCACATGAAGAGAACAGTTGGGTTGTCAATCCTTCAAAGAGGTGAAAAATAACGATGTTTTATCCTGTAGTGAAACCTAAATGTAGCTAGGGTTAGCCTCCACAGCTCCACAAACCTTTCCTCTGTTTCATAGTTCCACCTAGCGGCACCAACAACTTCATTCCTCTTTCGATTCACCATGTTTGTTTATAGCGCTCCGTGCTCCTATTGGTCAACGTCACGGATGAGACGGAACACGTTGTGGACGGCAAAAATCAATTCTAACATGCTAGTCTTTCTAGTCTTTCTAGTCTTTAATGCGGCGTCGGTTGTCATCCACTATGTCACACTACACAACATAAAATGATCCATTGTCACACCTTGTCGTTCCCGACTCAACCCGACGCCCTACGTCTGCCGAATCGGCTATAATCTGCCTGATATCGTGTAGACTGAACCAGCCATAAGGTTCACCAAGGTTCACCAAGATTCACTAAGATTCACTAAGATTCACTATGGTTCACTGGGGCCCATCAGGATTCACCAAGATTCACCAAGATTCACCGAGATTATAAAAAATGTAAGTGATGAAGTGTCTTTTGGTGGAAAACTGCTCAGTGAAGGTCTTAAAGTGCCTTCAAGTTGTGGCACAAACAATCCCTCAAGAAGATCACTGCCCCTTCGTCACCAACTGCTTCAGCTGGAAGACTGATCCAGATCCAGCAGGCCCTTCATAACTGGAACGTTCTCTGACCTGATCTGATATCAGACCTGATCTAGATTCTCCCTGTTCAGAGGATCTGATACACGCTACAATACTTTGCTGTCGTTTGAATTGGGTACCATTATTGAGATTTACATGTAACTGACACATGCATGACCATGACCAGCACTGTCAGGAAGCAGTTAGTGAACATTCTGGTGACCTGTATATATATATACATACATATATACATGTGTATGTATATATATATACATGTATATATAGTGCCCTCTTCCCTGTGCAAACCTTTAGTGAATCTGGTCAGTGTTGTATGTGGTATTGCTGCTCTACCTGTCCAGACTGCTGTACTGCCCAGCATCAGAGTACGCTCTGGTCAGCTTGGTTTTGCGTAGCAACCGTACTGCATCCTCCCGGTACAGCGGGTACAGGGGGTTGCCACTGGCAACATAAAACAG